>PQME02000075.1:0-106251 GCA_003004525.2 Aspergillus sp. MA 6038 | reverse complement strand
CCCAATAACCCCAATAACCCCAACTGCCCCAACTGAGCAATAAAAACGACCAAATTGATTGAATAGTGGGCCCGTTGCCAGACGTGTTGTCCAGTTTCTAAATTACACGAATATAAGCGACTGCTTCCGCGAAATCTGCAGGGATCGACCTAGTGGATTCGCTAGTAAAATGGGTGGCGCGGCCACGAGGCATTTCCCGACTACATTAATTATTCAATCCGAAAGCCGTTTCTTGTCCACATCCTCAAACACATTGTTGAATAGGGAGATCGTGGCTGGGAACGGCGCATGACAGGTTGTATGCCATCATTGTGAAGAATCAGAAGCACCCACAATCTTGTCTGCAGCTTCCTCCAAACCTTTCTCCACTTCCTCCTTGGTGCCATCCTTTTTGACGAGTGCGGTGGCCATGACAGCACGGGTGCCGCTATTATTTTCCCTCCAGTTTTTAAACGTCGGTGTTAGGGAGTGTCCTAGCCACCTAACAGTGCGCTACTATATAAGGTGCCTAGGGATGTCTGGCTTGCGAGAAGCCAGATATAGCGGTCTTTTAGCCTACTGGTAGGAACAAGCCCTAGGTTGTCCCTAACAGTCAAAGGGATCTTTCCAGCATTTGGTTGGATTTGAAACTTATCGTAGGTCCCGTCTGAAAGAGTAACTTCGCCGTCATAATCGTAGTGTATGCCAACAGCCTCTTGCTCTTTCTGTCCCTTAGGCCAGACTGTCTTTCCTCGGCTTGCGCTTGGGTCGGCGAACCTTCTGCCAGGTATTGTTTCCTTTCATGACTGTCTCAACAACACCTCTGTAGCCTCTTCTCATTTTGGCGAATAACTGCCTGGGAAGCAGAAATGTTAGAAACCTGAGCCATGGAGTATATCAGTAAGGTGAATTGCCAGGGAGAGGGAGAATAGAACGCACTGGAGATTTTCAATATTTATATCGTGCCAGCTTTGTAGATAAATGAAGATGGAAAGCAGCAATGAATGCTAGGCAATAGATAGATTAATGGATTGACTGATAGATTAATCAGGGAAGATGGAGAGGTGTCCGGAGAGATCTGGCTACAATATAGGAGTCCCATACAAACGAAACTGCATCACGTGCTCGCCTATCGACCCTAAAGGGCCGACATATAGGCCGACAAGCTTCAACACCATCGACGGAATACAGTGGGTTGCGGGCTAAGGTATCTATACGCTTTCCAGACGATATGGCAAAGTTATGAATCTATCTGTCCCGTCAGAAGGTGTATATACCTAAAGTAGTGTGGCTCCTGCAAGACTGATGGATTTTGAGACGCATATGCTGTACAGGACACATTCACTCGATTACCTTTTCTCTTGGCATTTGTACACCAGCTGGATATCATTCACATCATGGCGGGTAGCGAATGTTAATGGCTAGACGCTTTCCTTAAAGGGAGCTTCAATGCAGCAGCAAAACTGCCGAATAAAACAACACTTCAGCCTAAGGTAAATCCTAGCCACGACTTGCAGCGAAGCGAGGGACAAGATAATCAACAGCGTCAAATTTGGGTTAGGTTGGTATGATGTACTGTAGTTAGGGGGTGAACCAGCTTATTAAAAAAGCCATTTTGGATCAATATTTGAATATAGCGGGTGAGAAGAAATCCGGCTTCCGGATGTTAAATTCCCTGTAGTAGTATATAGTTGCTGCAATAACAAAAACCAATACTTAGGTTTTTATCTATCCAAGCAAAATCAATCATCCTAGATACTTGTCAACGTTACATCAAACGACCAACTTGACTCTTCCGGGATGTGCCTTCTACGGCCTAAAAACTTATCTTGCGGCGTAGAAGGCATTGTATACGGTAAATACGTGCATCAGGTATTAAAGGCTGTAGAGACCAATATGTTCTCTTGGGGCATTCAGAATTTCTGGCCGCAATCTCAGGCATTCGTGGCTACTCGTGCTATTTTGATCTTTTGCTCGCACTTATGGCTTGCTTGGGTATCTCATCTCTACGGGGCTTGCTACCATTCTGGGTGAAGCGTCTTATTACTACCACAAGCGACTCAAACTGACCCTATACAAGCTCCTCACGCGATACTTCCCCGATACCTGTCAGGCCATCCAGACACAGTGAGCAAGTGGTCCTCCTGTTAAGCTTTGGGTGGAATATTCAGCAGAAACCTCGTCAGCCCTAAGTGGTGTAGACAGGATGCAAAATCTGTTTCATACACACAAAAGCGCAGAAGTTACCTTTCCCTTCTTCGGTTTGAGATTTCATTGTACATTAGCTTATTAATTGAGGCAATTTGGGTTATCCCCTGACACTTGCAAGAATAAAGTCTGGATCTTCTCCAGCCACAAATGAATATTGGTGTATGACCAATGATGTTCCCAATGCTCACTGGTATGTCCTCTGCGCAAGCAATACACAGGACAGATTGGCCACTCTGCACAGCCATTGTCAGGTTCAGGTTGGGCTGCATCAGCAACTGAAGCTCACAAGCAAGGTGTTACAGAACAAGTCACAACAACTTCACATGACAGATTGGCAGAGTCATTGGACAAGGACATTAAAAAGAGATAGGATTATTGCAAGACATCATATAACAAATCATCAGATCTAAACAGATTAAGGGATCTGATCAGATATGATGAGATATGATGAGGCTCATACCCAAACAGAGCCATGGGTATGATAGGATATGTTTAGAAAACTATATAAGGACATTCATTCATGTACTTAGATTAGTTCTTCACAATCAATTAAAAGTCTTTAACCATTGGTTACCTTTGACTAGTTTGACTTGTTAGCACTTAATCAACAGCTCTAGTATATGTATTACAGTTGGCCTTACTTGTCTCTTTATTAATCTTTTAGAGGATTACTTGTTTATTGTTCTTATTAGCCTGATTAGGGGCAGATACCTATATTACATATTTCAGTATATTCATGAGGAATATACATTGTTGTCCACACTATATTGTATTAGGGTTATGCTGGGTATAGGAGTCCTAGATAAGCTCTAATATCTTGTGATCAGTTAACTAGTACAGCAGGTTATAATATAAGAAAGTACAGGTTGTGATATATTAATCACTAGTCAACATAAGTTAGTTGCAAGATATATTTTGACTTAAAACTTATTTATTATAGCAAATGCTTATAACCCTACCAATCAAGAGTTGCAGGGCATGGTAGAGCAACTTTAGAAAGAACT
Organism: Aspergillus sp. MA 6038; assembly: GCA_003004525.2. Taxonomy (NCBI): domain Eukaryota; kingdom Fungi; phylum Ascomycota; class Eurotiomycetes; order Eurotiales; family Aspergillaceae; genus Aspergillus; species Aspergillus sp. MA 6038. The sequence continues at coordinate 103,057 of PQME02000075.1, read as the reverse complement.
TACAATACTATGAGAACAACAGTCAGTACAATCAGTCAAGGTTTGACCTCTAGAACTATTTGATGGTACTTGAAACAAGCTGCAAGCTTTTGCAACACAATTGGATCTCTATCTATATCTTAATAGAGAAAGAATTATCAAAGAAAACAACAAGGTTCTTTTCACTTCAACTTACTTGACTGGACCAGCCTTTGATTGGTTTGAGCCAACTCTGCAAAACTATTAGAAGAACCAATCAAATTAATAGGATAACAATACTCAAGCTATCTTTACAAGCTACATGGAATTCAAGAAACAGCTTAAAGGAACTTTTGGAGATATTGACACTATATACAACACTGAATAAAAACTATGGTGACTTCAACAGACTAGATCAGCATCAAAGCTAGTATCCAAGTTTCAATAAATTATATCTTATTTAGATTGGGACAATAACACTTACATCACCAAATTCAAAGAAATCCTGAAGCTAGAAATCCAAGAGAAGCTTATTTGGATGGAGCAACTAAGTTCACTCAATAAGCTATTTTTACAAGCAGTTAGGATCAATAATATATTATACAACCTACAATTATGATGACAAGACAAAGAAAGATCCTGGAACATCTTTAGAGGAAATCCAAGGACCAACCATTATCAAGCAAACAATAGATACCCAGCTCAATCTTGAAACCAAGGGTACAAAGATCTCTATAATCCTCAACCAATGGAGTTGGATGCAATGCAACAACAAAAACAAAAACTCTTCATCTCTAAAAGAGAAAGAGAGTAAAGATGAAACAAGAAATTATGCTTTGAATATGGCAGACTGGGACACATGTCAAAGGATTGTAGACAGTAATATACTGCTGGTCCACTATAACAAAACAATCAACAAAAAACAATAAATGCTACCTGAGAAAGAGGAGTATACAATACCATAGGAATTGTGATGCCAGAGCTGTGGGCTACCAATGATGATGATGCCTGGCACATGGCTCAAGAGGAGTGTGTGGATCTAGAAGAATCCTATAGATGGATTAGAGCAAAAACAAGCACTAACCAGCTAAGAAAGCTGATAAAGAAAGAAACAACACTTTCCAATAATGAAATCAATAAGATAGCATCTTCAAGTGAGGAAGACTATTGGCCCATAGAATAGGCAATGGGGTCCAACTATAGATGCAATAAAGCCCACACAAGGATAGATGGGTCTGATAATAAAGCCATTAATAAGCCTGATCTTGAGAGATCACCTGGCAACCAACATGACAAAGATCATAAGATTTTTGATCCTCTTGATAAAGAATTTGGAACTTAGTGGGAAGGCTATAATCCTAATATAGAGGTACCCCATGAGCTATCCAAAATATCTCAGTATGAAACTCTCTTAGAAGAAAATAAACAATCAAATAAAAATCTGGTAAAAGAAAAAGAAAATAAAGACTGCACAAGGTCCAGTGTGTACAGTCCACTATTAAATACTAGTCTATAGTCTAAAGACTACAGCAAACAATAAAAACAGAATAACAAAATAAAAGAAGATATCACAGCATACTTTATTGACAATATAATACTTTTGATCAAGAATAATCTAAAGAGGTTTTCCACAGGATTTAAGAAAATATATCACAACTTTGAGCAATATTGCCTACATTGGAATTTGGAATATTGAGAATAAATAAATAAAAGCTAGGAACAATACCTCCAGCACTGTAAACACTTTATTAAATATTCTACTTGTAGAAACAATAATAAAGAATACTATAAGGCACTATATAATATGGCAAAACACACACCAGGAAGTGAATACTATTAGCAAGGAGCATTATACTCAGAACTATCTTGGATAGCCTGTCACCACTGGAACTGCAGGAGCCACTATGATCAGAAACTTATAGCATGATATTTTCTAACAAAACCAAAGTATTTTAACAAAATATATCCATGCTGGGATCTAAAGTGCTTGTACAGAGAATACTGAAGACATTCTTGGTATAAAAGTCAACATTGGACAGGATGCTATAAGAATGGATATTGGATACATGACAAATATTACTATCCAAAATTACAAGACTAAAAGCTAACTTAGATAATGAATATATCTGCAATGCAATAAGAATATTATTTAAAGCTTAAAGAAAGAGTGCTAAGTCAATTAGCTAAAGTGATGATTAATTTAGGTGTTATTAGAAATTATATGAATCCAATCTTTAAGAAGCAATTGAAGATTCTAGGAATCAAGAAGACCATATCAGAGTCTATTTCAGGTCTGAACAGTGAAGACTTGGGAGGTCACCTAACAGATGAATCAGGATTTGTTCCTATAGCTGTGATGGGTCACTTAGAAAGCATTAATTTTAATGTAACACCACTAGGACAATACAATGTGGTATTAGGGATTCTATGGCTCAGGAATCACAATCTAACAATTAATTAGAAAACTAGAGAAATAATATTTAATGAATGCAAATGCCCACAACAATAAACAACAGGGTCAAGGCAGGAGCTTGACATCTTTCTATAATCTATAGACAACAGAGCTGGTAGATATATGAAGCAATCTAGAGGTGGATCAAAGAAAAAGTCTAAGAGAGACTATACTGGATATGATCTAAAGCACCATAAGACAAGCAATACAGCAATAAATATTATATTGGCAGCTATCAGGGCCTTAGAATGACATTGGCTAGCAGAATTAGCAGGATAGGCACCTGATACCAACAAAAAGTACTAGATGTACTTGACCATCAAAGATATATCCAAGAGTCTATATAGTGAGGGATATCATTCACAAAATAGATTAGTAGATCATGATCTAGACTCATAGGAGCTAGTGGATTATAAGGATCTAGCAGCAATAGAATAATCAACCATACTAGCAGAGTATGAAGAGTTTTAATACTTGTTCAAACAGCCAGAACAAATTGAACTACTAGAATATGGACCACATGACCATAAAATATCTCTAATGGAAGGGAAGGAACCAGCATGTAAAAAGATATATACTATATTAGAAAAAGAATCAAAAGTATTAAAGAAATATATCAATAAACAACTATAAAAAGGAATAATCAGATCATTAAAATCACTAGCAGGACATGGAGTCCTATTTGTACTAAAGAAAGATAGTAGATTATGACTATATATAGATTATTGACCACTTAATGTAATTATAATTAAGGATTAATATCTGTTACTATAAATTAATAAAATGCAAGATTGAATCAGAGGAGCAAAATAGTTTACAAAGCTTGATATTATAGATGCATATTATTAACTACAAATCAACAAAGGCAAAGAATGGAAAACAGCCTTTCAAATAAAATATAGATATTATAAACACTTAATTATGCTATTTAGGCTTATCAATGCACCAGCATCATTTCAATAATATATTAATAAGGCACTTGGAGAGCACCTAGATATCTTTGTTATTGTCTATCTTAATAATATCTTGATTTTTTTAGACAGCTATAAAGAACACATCCAATATATTAGAGTAGTGTTGAAGAAACTAGAAAAGGCTAGTTTATAATTAAAATTAAAAAAATGCAAATTCTATATTTAAGAAACTAAGTTCTTGGAACACTGGATTACAACAAAAGACATTAAAATAGAAAAAAGCAAGATTAAGACAATACTTGATTAGTCTATACTAAAAAGCATTAAAGAAGTTTAACAATTTGCAGGACTTATGAACTATTATCAATGATTTATAAAAGATTATTTAAAAATAATAATACCATTATTCAAGATAACAAAAAAGAGAAAAGAGTTCTATTGGGGAATAGAACAAGAAAAAGTCTTTAAGTAAGTAAAAGAGAAAATCACTACTGCACTAGTTCTTATGCAGTTCAATCTAGAAAAAGAAACAACAATTAAAATAGATATATCAGATTATACTATTGGAATAAGAATAATATAATAAGAAACTGATAAAAAGCCACAAGCAGTTGCTTTTCACTCATAAAAGCTAGTTCTAGTAGAAGTAAACTACAATATCTATAACAAGGAATTGCTAGCTATTGTGGTAGTATTCAAAGTATAGAGAGTTTATCTAGAAGAAGTATAACATATAGTACTTATAAAAATAGATTACAAGAATCTAACTTTCTTTACAACAATCAAAGAGTTGATATAAAGACAAGCTAGATGGGCAGAAGTATTATTATAGTATGACTTTTAAATCATACACTGCAAAGGGAATGAAAATGGACAAGCAGACATGCTTAGTCAATAATCTAATTATAAAATCAAGAAATGAACACTAAATCCAGTGATATTAAGATTGAATAAAGATAGAATAATAGAATATAATCAACAAATCCTAGCAGTGATATTCTATATTGAAAACAATGCCCTTGAAAAGAAAATTATTAAAGAAATAAAAAAGAATAAAATAATCCAAGAAATGCTTAAAGAATCAATTAATAACAACAAAATAACAATCAGTAACAATAGAATTATTTTTATATATAATCTTATCTATATATCTAAGAATATAAGACAAGAAATTATCAGTATGCATCACAATTCACCAGTATACAGATATATTAGAATAGAAAAAATAGCTAAACAAATTACAAGAAATTACTATTTTCTAAATCTTATGAGAAACATTTAATACTATATTAAAAATTGCAAAATCTACATTAGAGACAAAGCAGCAAGATATCAACTCTACAGTAAAATGCAATCACCAGATGCATCAATATATCCTTGGGAATGGATAATAGTTGATTTCATTACTTACCTACCACTGGCATGAAACTATAACTCTATTATGGTTATCACAGATAGGTTGACCAAATACATTCACTTAGTACTATCTAAAGGAACTATGACCATAGTAGATATGGCTCAGATATTTCTAAAGCATGTTATCATGAACTATAGAATACTATAAAAGATTACATTAGATAGAGACAAGCTCTTTACATCAAAATTTTAGGAAATACTTACCAAACTTATGGGAATTGACTATTAACTTACTATGGCTTACCACCTGCAAGCAAACAGTCAAATCAAATAAATAAATCAAATAATTGAACAATACCTACAGCATTATATCAGCTATGAACAGGATGATTAGGATAAATTCTTATCTATGGCACAGTTCACATTCAATAATGTAGAACACTTAACAACCAAAGTAATATTATTTTATGCCAACTATAGATATCATCCACTATTATATAGGCAACTATAAAAAAGTAATTCTATATCTAAAGTAGTAGAATAGATGATGAAAGAACTAAAAAACTTATACAAACAGTTATTAAAGGATATTAATTTTATGAATCTACAAAACACAATCTACTATAACAAAGGCCATATAGACAGACCTATCTTGAAGAGAGGGGAGAAAGTATTCCTATTACAACAAAACATCAAAACAAAACAACCAAGTCAGAAACTTGATCATCAAAAAATTGGACCTTTCAAAATTGAAGAAAAATTGGGATCTGTGAATTATTGACTAAAGCTATCAGAATCAATAAAATACCTACACCCAGTATTCCACATATCACTATTGGAACCTGCACTAAAAAATACTTGAACAGTAGAAAATATCAAAATTGAAAGCAACAAAGAATATGAAGTGGAATAAATTCTGAAAGATAAGTGCATTAATGGATGACTATCCTATCTTGTTAAATGGAAAGGTTACAGTACCTTAGAAAATATATGGGAATCTATTGTGCACTTGGCAGGTTGTTATAACAAGATGAAGAAATATCATCAGTAGAAAGACCAAGGTCACTCCAGAAAGAAGGAGAATTCATTATTTGAGTCAGACTAGGATTGTCTGACACAGCAGCTAGTTGCTGCATTTTGGCAGCCACCTCCTCTTATTGTTTCAAGAGAGTTTCTTGCTCTTCATGAGCCTGACATTTATTTTTTTCCAATCTTTTCAATTCCTTAATTTCCTCAATATTATAAGTGATAAAATCTCCAGCACAACAATAAAGAAGCTTCTTTTGCTTTTTATATTGATTCAAATAGGCTAATATTATGGCCATCTCTTCATTTGCTTGCTCTTCATCATCCTCTAGCTTTTATTGGGCATGAATCAAACATTTTCACTCAGTATCAGAGAAAGACACTTCAGATATCTTACAATGACAATTTGCTATCTTAACACATTTGCTATAATAACTTGAATCTTCTGATTTAATGCAAGATTTTCCCAGATGAGTACAATAAACACAAGGAAGAGTTATAATGAAATCTTCTTCTTCTATGCAACAACAAAGATTTTTCTTTTTTGCAATAGAACAAGACTTTTTCTTAACAAAGCCTGAGGACATGATTATGTCAACATGGGAAAAGGAGAGAAAGAAAAATTAGAAAAACATGGCACCTACCTGGGATGTCATAGCCTTATAGCTTTCAAGGACAAAAGCCTAGAAGAGGGGGAGTAATGTTATAGAACAAGTTATGACAACTTTATATAATAGATTGGTGGAGTCATTAGACAAGGACATTAAAAAGAGATAGGATTATTACAAGACATTATATAACAAACCATCAGATCTAAACAGACCAAGGGATCTAATCAGACATGATGAGATATGATGAGGCTCATACCCAAACAGAGCCATGGGTATGATAGGATATGTTTAGAAAACTATATAAGAATGTTCATTCATGTACTTAGATTAGTTCTTTGCAATCAATTAAAAGTCTTTAACCATTGGTTACCTTTAACTAGTTCAACTCATTAGCACTTAACCAACAGCTCTAGTATATATATCACAGTTGGCCTTACTTGTCTCTTCATTAATCTTTCAGAGGATTACTTGTTTATTGTTATTGGCCTGATTAGGGGCAGATACCTATATTACATATTTCAGTATATTCATGAGGAATATACATTGTTGTCCACACTATATTGTATTAGGGTTATGCTGGGTATAGGAGTCCCAGGTAAGCTCTAGTATCTTGTGATCAGTTAACTAGTACAGCAGGTTACAATACAAGAAAGTACAGGTTGTGACACAAGGTCCCCCTCATGACATTTATCAGTGATCCAGTGTCGATTAGCATGGAGATACAAGCTTCTTTTATGGAAGTATCAGTGCACAGAATTCTGTGGCATAAGCTTGCCTTTGACTGGAATAGGTGAAAATCTTCCACAACTCACTGGGCAAAAACCTTGCCAACATTGGGTGGGGAAGTCGGAGGTTGTTGCAGCCAAGCTTTAACAGCCGTGGATCGCTGCATATGATTAGGCACAGAGACATGGGTCAGCCTTCTCATCATCAAAGTCCCAACTGATCCTCTTCGGCAGCAGAGGATCCCGCCCCTGAAGATCAGCCAATCCGACTAGGAGACAATCTGGTCCACCCTTCAGCAGGCACGTATCTCAGCGTGGACCAAAACTCCTCCCCAACTTTCCAACACCACCGGAAGGTCACTATCAAGGCTGGTAACTCTCTGGATGGGCTTATGAGCCCAGCCAGCTTGACTTGGGAGATGAACCCCCCTCACTGTGCCGCATCTACCAAGCAGTGATTTTCCGAAGGTTCTTTATACTGCTCCCCTCTGGCTCAACCGGGGGAGAACTAAACACATATCCACCGCTCCGTCCAGGATCTCGGAACTGTCCAGAAATCTGCAGTAATCGTTACCAGCAATCTTTCCTATGACAGCCAAGGACTCCCTCAATGCAAAACTCATAAGCCCCTTTACAACACTCAGCCCAAGCTATCAGCCTATGTCCCTACCATCACTTGTGTGGGAATCAGCTCGATGCTTGACCATGGAGAGCACGGCTGTGTCCTAACTCGACGGCTGATCAGACTACCGAAATAGAGACTTCCCTCCGCCTGGCCAAGACATGCGAAGGCATGAGGCTCCTGCAAGCCTTTTCAGTGACTACCTGGCAATTTACGGTCACGGTATATGTTCATAGATGTGGTTCGTGCTAGGAGCTCAGCTACTAAGAGGTAACGAAAGGTAGTTTCATTGACCTTATTCGCAGCGATAAACTAGAATGTTCAAACTAGAGAGAAAAAGAGGACAGTGAGTAAGCTCAAGCGCGCATCGGCTCTCTCATATACATGAATGCATGACCAATCCGTCCCAAGCGAGCTGATACGTCAAAAAACAGGAACATGGGTAAACGCAACAGGGCGTAAGACAGGGAATCAGATAAAGGCAATAGATCAATCAGGTAAATGGATATAGGCAGTATATGGAACGCAGCAGTAAACAGATGCATAGTTGGAAAGAAGTGTCGCGCGAACGCTGGGACAGTTTAGTGATCTATCTTTTTGTCCTGTGTCCCTCAGCTCTGCTTGGTTTATTGTCTGCTTTTTGGGCTTGGAGTCGGGTAATAGGAATTCTAGCATCTTAGGTCTTGGAGCGGTGTCAGGGCACAATTGCAGTCCTGAACGTCCTGATAATTGGTATCTGACCCACAGCTGGGGTGGCCCTCCACATTTCTGCTTGGTAGCCTGTCTTGTTCAATCATGTTCATTTTGGTATGGCATAATAATAGTAGCATGGAATATTTTCACTAGCAGTGGTGCAGTGAGTAGATATATTAATCAACAGTGGGTATATGCAAAACAGAGAAATTCAGAGAACCACACAAGCGATACTGCCCTCATCTCCTTATTCCATTCTAAGTGGAATGAGAAGACTCATGTCCCTCGTATCCATGTTGCGGGCTTGACTCCGAATGCAGTTCTGGCACAGCTAGATTCTCTTCCCCCGCGGGCAATTCGACAACTCCCTCCCTTGACAAGTCAACGGTCTTATACACTGGAGCATACGTTGGAGCCTCTGGGTGGAAGATATCCAGGGCCAACACGTCCATTAACGGCTGCACTTCTGGTGGTGGCAGAATGGTACCCTTCAGCAAGTGACCCGCGGTGGCGTTTTCTCCATACAGTTTCCGACTGGCACTCCGGCCCTCTATGAAGATGGCACCCTCCACCGAAGCCCCAGCGAACATTCCCTTGGTTTTGGCGTAAGAAAAGATAGCCGCAGCACCTCTGAGACTGGCTCCTCCGGCAAACTCGACACTCCGCCCTAAGGGCCCACAAGCAAGCGACACATTCCCACTTAGACTCAAACAGTCCTGGCGCAGAAATGTATTCACGGCGTAGTCATCGTTGAGAACAAAGACGAAATCGGTGATTTCAACCCCCACCAGACTGCCCAATCCACCCCCGACCATCCTGATGGCCGATGGGGGTGACCAGCTCCCATCTTCGCGTCGCGCCACGATCACTCCGGATCCAAAACGCCCCGAACCAAAGAAGCCAGCTCTGAAGACGGTGCAGATAATCAGTCCCTATGTGGTCAGTCAGTGGGTGATCATTGCTGCACGGTATGATATGAATATGAGGGTGTTCGTACCTTTGCATTTTGTAGGACGTTCGCGGGGAGCTCTGTACCTGGACTCCCCCCAAATGATGGAGTAATGAAGGATTCTAGGATGCGAGTCGCCTTTTTCGACTCGCCTAGTGGTTGGTCAGTCTTGTACTCTCCATCCTTTAGTGGATTCTTGCGGGGGTACGCACAGCGCAGGGATGCAGGGAAAGGACTATGCAGGCCTCGCATCGTGACAAACTGATATTCATGTATCAGAAGGCATTGATCAAAAGATGGGAGCTTCTGCAATACACGGAAACAAACCCTTTAAATACACCTTGCCGGGGGGCGCAGCGCAGCGCAGTGTCAGCCTCGCCTGCGTGCAGAGGGTGATAATTAGCGCCGGTGATCTCCACCACGGCGACTATTCTGTAGGGCTTGTGCGCAGATACAGTTGATCTTAAATCCTTCCTCCCGGATAATAAATTATGCTGAGGCAAACACTACTCTAGAGAAACAACATTTTTTGCAATAGTAGGCACAGCCATTGGTACATGAGCGGACATGACGGTATGCAATCAGCAGGGGTATATGTAGTACGGAGGGTCCGAATCCTCCCGCCAAAAATCAAGAAATGCCTCCGAAGGAATCCAAAAGATACGAAAAAAGAAAGAAAGCTTTAAATATGCGAGTGATGAGAAAAGAAGAGAGCCGCCTGCGACCTCAGTCTGAACAGGGATTCGACACCCCGGGTTTGCGGGCGTAAACGACCGTCCCCGGGAGGTAGGCCCGGGTCTTGTAGTCTCGGAGTGATGCACGCATTTGGGCCAGAAAGATTTGGGCACGGTCATACGGCCATCGAAGGGCTGAGGTGAGGAGGCGCAGCATGAAGCCTTCCACGCCGTTGTGTAGTCGGAACTGGTTCCATCGGCCCAGTTCGTGCATTTTGGGATCTGAGCTCCACCTTCGCAAGAGTTAGCGTTGTCTCTCAGTAGAAAAGGGTTGAAAAGGAACTTACCCGTTCATAGGCCACTGGAAATCGATTTCCACGACGTCTTCGAATCCCGCTCGCTTGAGACGTTCGGCACTCTCGCGCCAAATAGTGAAACTCTTGCCAAACTCGACGCCGGACTGGACGACGGTCTGTCCCCAGAGCTCGTAGAAATGATTGGCCCCCATAGAGCCATCGTCTGAAACGGGCTCGACGGAATGCTCCACGACCTCAACGTAGCCCCCGGGCCGCAGACAATTGAAGCATTGACTGAAGAAATCATCCCAATCGGGGATACAGCCGAACATTTCGCGGACATGGATAAAATCAAATTGGTTGGGGGGGTAGGTCCAGGGGAGGGTCATGTCATCGATTTCAAAGACACAATTTGGGGGGACAAAGGAGGGTTGGATGGGCGAAAGGTCGACTCCAGTGACTTTAGCACTAGGGTATTCATCGGCCATGTCACTGTGCATGGTTAGTTATCGAGATCCGATCGTGGGATCGGTTGGTATGTAACTCACATGGCCCAGATGCCGGTCCCGGTGCCAACATCAAGAATTTCCTACGGGGATTAGCTCAACACACACATGAAAAGAGAAAATGAAAGACTCACTTGAGGATTCTGCAAAGGCGTCAGATGAAGCTTCCCATCGAGGGTCAAATAATACATATGGTGAGCGACATCCTGCTGCTCGTTGGCGACTTCGTCGTTTGGTCCCTGCACCGATCAGTAGCCGATCGCATCGCCCGGAGAATTCCGGTTTGCAGCCAACGCAGCTGATCCGGCTGACCAGTTCACATACCCAGTAGGCGCCATCACGGTAGGAATGATAGCGACGGCCGTATTCAAACCGGTAGTCGGTGATATAACACGACAGGGTCTTGGTGTCGTCGCCGATGAATGAATCGCCTCCATAGGCGGAATCCTGATCGTCGTCGTAGTCGTCGAACTGGTCAGGGTCGTCGTAGTCGTCGACATCGGTCTGAGACTGGGGAAAATAAGAGGCCCGGGCAGAGGAAGATGCCATGGCCGAAGTGGACGGAGCGTGACCTGTATAATTTGAAGGATTCGACGCTGGATGGGAGGACATTGTATAGGACGTGGTCGGCGGATGGGAAGTGGAGGAGTTCGAGCGGCCAGGATTACTCGCAGCAGACGGCGTGGCAGGGGGTTCGTCAGCCATTGTGATCGGCCGAGGGATTCCAGGGAAACGGATTCAGGTATAGCAGAAGGAATATATAAGTATAAGAAGACAGGGATGTAAAGAATATAATCGGTTTCAGAAGAGGAAAGTAATCTAGATGAAGCTGAGCGTGAATAGGGAGAGAGAGAGTTTAGTACGGAGTCAGGTGACCTGCCCCGGACCGGAGAATAGAATAAGAGACTAGAATGAAGAATAAATGAAGAATCGATGAAGAGAAGAAGAGAGAAAAGAAGAAAAGGAAACGGAAAAAGAAAAACAACCGAGAACCGATCGAGCTGAGATCCTCCAGTGGTTCATCTTCATCTCGTCGGCAGGACACTGGACTCTGCACGCACTAGTACTAGCACTGCAGCGAACCCTGTTCGCGCTGCCAAATGCCCTAAAAAGAGCCGGTCTGCATACTATATTGGTCTAGTGGTCTAGTTTAGTCTGGTCGATTTCCGGGTTGTCAGCCAGAGCCTGCAGGCAGCATACCCGCCGACGGCCGCCTGTATCCGGGCTAGAGGAGCGGGATCGATGATGTTGTGACCGCAAACGGGAGATATCCAAGGTCCATCCATATATTATTCCACGTCTTCTCCATGCTGATGTCCAGACTGCCATCCTATTGACAGCCTCCTGCCACCCGTCTTGATATCCACTATCCGTCCCCTACTCCGTACTCCGTAGTTCCTCCCCGAGACCTCCCCCCCGGTGCATATCGCTCGACTACTGCGTATCCCTTCACGCCGGATTCTTGGACTCTTGGACTCTTGGACTCTTTCGCACGTTCTCATGGAACATGGCCGGCCATACTCGCAGTTCTTCTTCGTCTTCGACTGCTTCGTCTTTCTCTCTTTCTCGGTCATCGCTCTCGCGCCGTCCTAGAATGTCTTTCTTCCGGAATTTCTGGGCTGGTGTCCTGGCCAAGCCTAATGCGGCCTCCGAGAATCCTCCTGACGCTCGGGATCCCACCACGGCGGTTCTTATTGTCGGTGCTGGTACGTCTCCAAAATTAAGAACCAATCCTCGATAAACCGTATAGACTCTATAGACCCGATGTGAAGAGAGCAGAGAGACAGAGAGAAAGAGAGAACCATAACTGACAGCTCAGGTTCGACTGGCCTTGCGCTGGCCCAGGGTCTGAAAAAGGTATGTGACCTCTCACGGCCGATGTGCTTGCTTGCTTTTTCCCGACCATTTCTCTATGACATTTCTTTTTCTTCGCTTTGCCTTGTTTTCTCTCGACTAATCCATCCATCCTGAACAGGCCGGGATTCCCTGCGTCGTCGCCGAGAAACATGACTCTCTGGACGCCCGCTCCCGCGACTGGAACATGGGCCTGCACTGGGGTGTCGTCTCGCTCCAGGCTCTGCTGCCGGAGCATCTCTGGGAACGCATCCAGTCCGTCCAGGTCGACACCCACGCTCCTACTGCCCCCAGTGATTCCTTGGATTTCTATAACGCCCGTTCCGGCGAGATCATGGCTTCCGTCCCCGTCCAGTACTTCTATCGTTTGCGTCGTCGGAAGCTGAGGGGCCTGCTGGTCGAGGGCCTGGACATTCAATACGGAAAACGGCTGCGTGCCCTCGAATACGCCCCCGATGGCAGTCTCGCCACGGCGTCGTTCGAGGACGGCACGTCCCTGTCTGCGCAGCTTGTGGTCGGGGCCGATGGCGCCAATTCGACCTTGCGAAGCATTTTGCTGGGACCTCAGGGGGGCAGCACCCATCGACTTCCCTACTGTGCGACCTTCACGCAGGCTCGATACACCGCCGACCAGGCTCGCTTTCTGCGTCAGCTCCACCCGCTGTACCTCGGCGGCATCAACCCGGCCGGCTATTTCTCCTTCTTTGGCATGCATGACGTCCAGGATCCCGACCACCCCGAGACCTGGACGTTTTTCTTCTATATCTCCTGGTATTCCCCCCTGGAGGAGCAGGAGCGCACGGCGGATTGGACCAACGCCCAGCGCCTGCGACAGGTCAAGGAGCTCTCTCAGTTCTTTACGGACCCGTGGAAGAGCGCCTTCGATTGGTTGCCTGATGATCACGAGGTTTGGTACATGGGTCTCTCTGACTTCGACCCGGGCGCCAGTGACCACCGTTGGGACAACCACGACGGTCGGGCGACCATGGCCGGCGACGCCGCCCATGCTATGACCTACCAACGCGGCCAGGGTCTGAATCACTCCATCACCGACGCCGCCCAATTGACCCAGGCCATCCAGAAGTTCGTGTCCGGCAAGGCCTCCCGCGCAGACGCTATTGCTGCCTACGAGCAGGAGATGATCGCGCGTGCCGGAGGGGAGGTCCGTCTGTCCACGGTCAACACCGAGATGCTACACAACTGGCAGAAGGTGCAGGAGTCCCCGATTATGCAGGCGGGTCTGACACGACGCCGGTGATTCTTTTTTCTGCTTTTCCTTTCATACCCTTTCATTTCTTTTCCTCGTGTGCCTTTCTCTTATTCGATGATTTCTCGGTGCATTTGTCATTGGCGACCTCGAATACCCATTCATCGTTACGGAGTTTATGCTTTCCTGTATATCTGGGGATCACATCTTAATATTTACATGTACCTAGATTGTCACGTACATAGGTCTGCTGTCACATCTAAGTAATATACATACACGAAATACAAAGCACACACACATATATATATATATATATGCAGGAATGGACATGTACAGTGTCGTTATTATTAAAACTAATCATAATATACTATAACATGAACTTCTTTCAGCCGTCTGCTGGAGGGTTGAGAGAAGCGTGGCCCAGGGGAATATATACGGGTTGGTGAGATGGTAGATTTTATCGTCATCATTGTCAATGATAACTAGTACTGTCATTTGACAGTGTGGAAGTACTATTAGCAACATTGCCAGGGGAAGAAGATAGTGTGTTATTCAAGCACTTCTTGATAATTATGTCTGTAGGCTTATTGACTAGTAACCATGAATATGTCACATTGAGCTCTGGCAGAACCTTGAATGTCAACACAGATTGGATCATCAATGGCAGCGCCTCAGAGTCTGCCCTACTAACAGGGTTGTTGTATGTAAAGGAAGGGATATAGGAGTACACCAGATGATGGTACTACAATACTGAAACTTGGGTACTCGGTGTTGAGCCAGCACAAGTCAAGCCAATAGCAGTGTTGGGCACCTCGAGAAAGTCATATTGGGAACAAATTTCGCTGCAACGTACTCTCTACATATGCGTCATTCAATTGTTAATCCCAGACACCCACAAAGATAAATGGAGTATACTCTGTAGAACGTGCAAGGAGAGAAAAGTCACCAGAAGCCAACCCACTCCCAAGCACCAATCCTTTCATAACAAGATAATCATAATCCACCCATCCTGTAGAGCCAATCGGAATACTGCGACTGATAACGACCCCAATACCCCAGAACTAAAGGAGGGAAGAGGATATCAAGTATTGGTCAGGACCTTAGTCATTAACCCCAATAACTCCTCCCCATGCAGGGGCTCCAGGGGATTTCACTGATCAGGTTATCAACGGCAGCGCCTCAGTCATGCGGCATGCCAGAGTCCCTGGGTCGAGTGGCCCGAGACCTGACCAATGCGCAGCGAATAGGCTCGCGCTCCTGCGCGTCGGACCGCGTTGCTCACGATAGGCTCCTCGACTAGCCTGGAGCGGCCGTGGCCCTACTCCAGGGCGCTATGGAGATCAGACAACGGGGTCTCGGGGGTCTCATCGGGAGATGGACCGCCAAACGCGGAGAAAACGGAGGAGCAGAAGAAAGTTACGGCACGCACGGGAGCTTGACGGATAGGAAGAATTGCAGGAGGTTGTGGAGGCCTTTGATATGTGGCTTGAAGCTTGCCAGGGGGAAGTTGAGGTTGACGGGCCATGCAGTGTGGATAATGAGAGACGCGGAGGCTCGCATTTGCTTCGGGACGTAGACCTGAGCTCGGATCATGGTGCAATGTCCGTGGCAAGAACATGTATTCATTACATTTATTAATCCTTCGACATCTATCGTGTGTTCGAATAGTCTCTGATCCGAGGTGCTCGGTCTGTGGGAGCGAGGGTGCTTGTGTCTGAGGAAGGAAGATTCTCAATAAGAAATACCGGATCCATTCTTTTAGGGGCGAAGTCCCAATAGCAAATGTCGCCCACCCGGGTGCATCGGGCAATTGGCATGATACTGTCTGTAGTGACTAGACGATCGTCTATTGACAACGGGGAATCGTCGAGACTGGATCAGAACCAGCGGATCCTATGGCCACGAAGAGAGCCGTTGCGCTACAATACGGAGACTATGAAGCGGAGAACGAAGCACTAATGATAAGAGAAGACAACTAACTGCGCGAACTTAGCAAGAAACGACTGATTGATTGGCTGACAGACACACCGCAGTTGAGTAGTGTCGTGTACGTACTTAGATACGAAGGGAATAAGCGATTGCTTCCGCTGGAATCCGCAGGGACGGCCCCAACCGAGACGCTAGTAAAATGGGTGGCACGGCCAGGGGCAATTCCCGACTACACTATGAGAGTTAAGAGGTGAGGTAAAAAGAGGAGAAAAGAGAAGAAGGGGAAGGACATAGCATAGGTTTCCTCCCATCCTAAATGGGAAGGCAAAACTAACCCAGCAGAGTACTCAGCATGACCTTCCAATATCAATCTACGATATTCGATGGTTCTTTTCCCCCATAACACAGCTCCTCAGAGTACAACCTCTCCACTTGGGACCAGATTCGGAAGAGAGACTGCAGCGTGGAGAAGCTGGAAAGGTTATCGCTGACTGGCTGGCAGAGATAGAGTTAGGGTTGCTTGATATGTGAGAATAATCGTCTTCTTGTCACATTTTGAAATATAATCAGACCCCAATGCCTCTTTTCGGTAGTTTACCCTAAACATGCCATGTGCTCTTACTTCCAAGAGATATTTGTCCCAGTCACGCCGTACGGCTGACGAAGAGAGAGATTCAAATTAGACTAGCAGAGTCAAAACCAGAATGCATATTGTGACATACCGCCCATCCCAAACAGACAGGATCGAAACTCCTCATAAATCTCTAGCAAGACTGCAGTACGCATTCAGGAAGATTGCAGTATTCTTCCGCTTTTACAAAATGCAACCTTCAACAAGAATAAACATAGAAGAAAAACGAGGGGATCAATGGTTAAGGCCCCTAGTCATTGATATATCAAATACATTGCACCACAATGGCCCTTCAGCTCTTTGAGTTCAAAATCAAACCGACAATCAGGCTACCTCCTGTAAGCAAATGAAAGCCATCTCATCTTCAGGTGGTGACATACCCGTAAAGGCCAAGGACCTCGCCAAAAATCAAGATAAGGATCATCCCGACGTAAAC
This sequence comes from Aspergillus sp. MA 6038, assembly GCA_003004525.2. Lineage (NCBI taxonomy): Eukaryota > Fungi > Ascomycota > Eurotiomycetes > Eurotiales > Aspergillaceae > Aspergillus > Aspergillus sp. MA 6038. The sequence continues at coordinate 86,218 of PQME02000075.1, read as the reverse complement.
TCGGGACTGTTGCATATAGGCGCGCACACCCTGAAAGAGCTGTTAGAAGCAAGCAAACTGACGTATACCTGACATGTATGGCCATACCGCATCCCCGACAATACCAATTGTATAACCTGCAGCCACACCTGCAAGACCAACCGACAGCCCTGCGGCCAGGTGCATGAATCCTCTGTATACTCCGTCAATATCCATAGAAACTCCCAAATATAGTCATAGCCGAACGTACGTGTACAAGCTGGTGTTCTGTGTCGGCGGCGGGTTCACTTGTCCTGCGATGAGTACGGCAATAACGAGACCGTAGACCGCGATAATACCGGACATGACGACGGGGATAAGGGACTATTTATATCCAGTCAGCTCCTATAATCAAACCCAAAGGGATAATATGATTGTGTATGCGTCGTCTCATGCCTTCATGATCAGGTCCGGTCTGAATGTCCCAACACCTGAAATACCAATACCGGACTTGGCTGTTCCATATGCTGCTCCCAATGCTGTGAAATTGTAAGCGAATATTTCGGCTTATTGCGATTCGTCTGTTATGATCGAAAAAAACGTACACCCAAAAATCATCTTTGAGCAATTGTCAGCGGATCGGTCGTCGCGTGGCATAGATGTCATTAGGAGATACTCACTGCAGCGGCAATCCCAGCCTACCATTGTGTCAGCAGAGAAACTACCGGATCAAATCCACACGATCAAGACGACTTACAAAAGAGAAGAACGGGGCGAACTTCGGGGCCAACTCGCTTTCCGCCATCGTGGACTATTTCGGAGGATCGATCAAACAGGGGCTTGGAATGGATTCAACAAGGCGGGAAAACGAGGAAACAACACGCGTGAAAGGGTCTAGAAAATAGACGACAGTGCTCGAGTGGAAAGAATAAAAGAACTGACAACAGTCAGAGTGGTGGTGGTAGCAGTGGCAGTAGCAGGGTGTTGTTCCGTGCTTGGAGCTGGACACCGACGGAGGCAGCCCAAGTTGCTCGTCCGGGCCACCGTAGTCCTTCAGAATTCGAACCTCGACCTTTTTCGCCTTTGGCCTTCCACCACTATCACGACCATCTCTGCCTCTGCATCTGCCTCCATCTTCATCGTTCTTGCTTCTCGTCTATGGTCGTTGGCCTCATCTTCTGCTCCTGATTCAATAAACGACTGGAATTTTGACTACTTTCCCCCTAGTCCTGTTCCAGCTCCCATTCATCGTCCTTTCCTCCTCTCCTTCTCCCCCATTTCTTTCCCCCCCACCCCCCGCAGCAACTCCTACTGCCGCTGCTGCTACTCCCAACAACTCTCCTTCTCATTATTGCGTCCTCTTCTCTTCCTGGTTACTCCTTACTGCTTCTCTCGCTCCTCCTCTAATTCGCCAAACCTGCCTGCTGGAGCCTTTTCTTTCCTTCTCTTCCATCTCTGTTTTCCCCGGATTCGAGTCGTCCCGAGGAGGATGGTGATGGTATAAACTTATAGGAGCCCCCGGTTTGCGATTGCGCTCAAAGGCTCCTAGCGCACTTCGGCCACTTAAAACACGACGCAGTTTCAACGTCTTCTTGCCAGACTAGGTTTTGGCCTTCCAAAGCCCGAATTCGCTGAGGCATGATATACTGAAGGTGTTTCTTTTTTTATTATTTTTCTCTCTTTTTCCGTCCGCCTATACGTTGAGGCTTGTGGAGTATTGTTGTTTTTTCTTTTTTTTTCTTTTATCCTCTCCGTCCTCCTTTCTCCACGATTTTGAACGACTATCCTGCGACGCTCTCTACGACCGGTTTCGATACCCTTTTTCTTTGCTTCAGGACATCGTCGCTCCTGATTATTGCTGACTAATTTTGTCATTGGTTTGTCCTTTTTGTTTTTTGTTTTTGGCTCCTACCGGCAAAGAAGGGACTATCATAAGAGGATGGCGGACTTAGGAGGACAACAAGGCCGGAACTACCGGCCTTACGGACACCCCTCTTCTTTCCAGCGAGATGCTGCCTTTTCAGAGATTTTTGGCGGATCGCCACCTCCGGGACGTTCTCAAACGATGACATCGCAGACCCCCCAGTTTTCTCAGGATCGAGCTCACACCATGTCATCCCATGTGCCACAACCACAGATGCAGAGGGGCCCGCCACCGCCAACCCGCCCCATGCAAAATGGATACGCTCCGGCTCCCCCGAACGGGTACTATCAAGCTTACCCCGGAGGCGCCCCCATGGCAACCCAACCTCCGCCACAGAATCTTCCCCGGCCGTACCCCGGACGTTTCGCTTACCCACAGCCTCAACGCCTGGATTCGAGGCCCGCGCCAGGCGCCCAATACCAGGATATGAAGGTTCCCAGTCGACCAATGCCACCCCCCGCCATGAACTCTGACTCTTACAGGTCAAGGTCCATGGCAAGAATGGGGGGCCCCCCGGTTTACGGACCCCCGCCGAGTAGCTTCAACCATACGTCCGCCACAGCCTTTCGCCAGCAACCTTACCACCCGGCGACTCCGATGACCGCTCAAGGACGGGTCGTACCCGAGAGAAACACAAACGAACGCGCCATGTCGATGACTTCGTACTCTGGCGATGGGACCCAATCGCACACCACGAGTACGGGACGAGTTATCCCAGCTAGGAGACAGCCGTCGGGACCCGCCCCGCCCCCAGTCATGAAGCAAGAACCGGAACAAGTGGAAGCACAAAGCGCAAACGGCAAGTCGCGATCACCAAGCGACGCTTCCACGAATTCTCGTTCAATGTCTATGGCATCGACTATTGTCCCAGATCGAACAATGAGCATCCAGAGCCAGACACAACCCAGGACCACTGTCCTCGTTAATCACGTCGCAAGCACTTCTCGTCGTAGCAAAGTGCCGCTGGTCTACCCTGCTCTACTGTCTCGGGTCGCTGATATCTTTCGGGAAAAGATCCCCCTTGGTGAACGCCAAAAGAACGGATTGTCATATCAGAATTCGTTCTCCGGCGCAGAGGCGGTCGATCTGATCGGTTACATCGTCAAGACGAACGACCGAAATCTAGCTCTCTTGTTGGGCCGCGCCCTTGACGCTCAGAAGTTCTTCCACGATGTGACATACGACCATCGCCTTCGGGATGCTACTGGGGAACTATATCAATTCAAGGAAACCATGGGAGAAGAAGCGCCTAGCAGCGATGTGAATGGTGTCTTTACTCTGTTGACTGAGTGCTACTCGCCGACCTGTACCCGCGATAGCCTATGTTACTCGATCGCGTGCCCTAGAAGGTTGGAACAGCAGGCGCGATTGAACCTCAAGCCGCAGCCGATACTGAAGTCATCGGCCTCTAAGGGCAGTCTGCATGGTGATGATGACAATGACAATCAAAAGCTTTGGATCAACATGGTTCCGAAAGAAGTCTCGGATTCTATCGACGACAAACAAAAGAAGCGTCAAGAGATTATCTTCGAAATCATGTACACCGAACGCGACTTTGTCAAAGACCTGGAGTACTTGCGTGACTTCTGGATGAGGCCTCTGCGTTCTGCGACCAACACGAACCTTTCGCCCATCCCGGAACATCGGCGGGAGAAATTCATCCGGACGGTTTTCGGAAACTGCCTGGAGGTTCTGAAGGTTAATAGCGCGTTGTGCGAGTCCTTGAATGCACGGCAGAAAGAAAGCCACGTTGTGCATACTGTCGGTGATATTTTCCTCCAGCACGTCCCGTTCTTCGACCCCTTTATCAAATACGGTTCCAACCAACTTTACGGCAAGTACGAATTCGAGAAGGAAAAAGCATCCAACCCAGGCTTCGCGAGGTTTGTGGAAGAGACGGAGCGCCTGAAGGAATCGCGAAAATTGGAGCTTAACGGATATTTGACCAAGCCTACGACTCGATTAGCAAGATATCCTCTTCTCCTGGAGGGGGTCGCAAAGAACACGCCAGACGATAATCCAGACAAACAGAACATTCCCAAGGCTATCAAGGTCATCAAGGATTTTCTGTCTCGGGTCAATACCGAGAGTGGTAGAGCTGAGAATCACTTCAATCTTGTGCAACTGAACTCTTCATTGAAGTTCAACCCTGGTGATTATGTTGACCTGAAGTTGACCGAGGAGAACCGCCAAATGCTCACAAAGATGGCGTTCAAGAAGACGCCAACCGACAGCTCAGAGGTCACTGCATATCTCTTTGACCATGCAGTATTGTTGGTCAGAATCAAGGTTGTCAATAAGCGCGAAGAGTATCGGGTCTACAGGAAACCCATTCCTCTGGAGCTCCTGGTTATTGCGCAGATGGACGAAGTGATCCCCAGGGTTGGAATTTCGAAACGCCCATCATCTAGCCTGCTCTCGAACAAGGCCACTGCCAACCCCCCTTCGACTAAGGACGGGCTTCCTATCACCTTCAGGCACCTTGGTAAAGGTGGATATGAGCAAACTCTGTACGCCACGTCGCCAACTCAGAGAAGAAAGTTTATCGAGATGGTGGAAGAGCAGCAACGGAAACTGAGGGAGCGCAATAGCAATTTTTACAATAAGACAGTTCTATGTGAGAAATTCTTCACAGCGATTAATCGCGTGAACTGTCTTGTTCCCATTGGTAAGTCCATTCCCTACTGTCCTCTTTTCTCTTATTTTCTATTTTGATCCTTACGTTTGATTCCAGACGGTGGTCGGAAACTGGTCTACGGCACCGACAGTGGCATTTACATCTCAGACCGTTGGCCAAAGGACAAGTCCGCAAAACCAAGGAGGGTGCTTGACGTCAGTCAAGTCACTCAGATTGACACCTTGGAGGAATATCAACTACTCCTGGTCCTCGCCAACAAAACTCTCTCTTCTTACCCAATGGAAATCTTCGAGGCAGTGGAAGGTCAAGGCACGTTGGCAAAAAGGCCCAAAAAGATTCAGGGCCATGCCAATTTCTTCAAAGCCGGTATAGGTCTCGGTCGGCATTTGGTTTGCTCGGTCAAGACATCAGCTCTATCGACAACGATCAAGGTCTATGAGCCGATGGACAACCTCGCCAAAGGCAAGAAGAAGTCTGCTGTCAGTAAAATGTTCCAGAGTGGCCAGGACACACTGAAGCCATTCAAGGTTCGTATACAATTTCCCAGATGGAGCTCATTGAATTGTTCATGATAATCTAACTTCATTTCCAGGAATATTATATCCCAGCAGAATCTTCATCGATACATTTCCTTCGGTCGACGCTGTGCGTCGGCTGTGCTCGTGGATTCGAAGTTGTCAGTCTTGAGACGACCGAGACTCAATCGCTGCTGGATCAAGCCGATACTTCGCTTGATTTCGTTGCACGGAAAGAAAACGTTAAACCGATCCACATAGAGCGGATGAATGGCGAGTTCCTCCTAAATTATAGCGATTTCTCATTTTTCGTCAACCGTAACGGTTGGCGCGCTCGACCTGATTGGAAAATCTCTTGGGAGGGCAATCCCAATTCGTTTGCACTTTCTTACCCTTATATTCTCGCATTTGAGCCCAATTTCGTGGAGATCAGACACATTGAGACCAGTGAACTCATCCACATTATGACGGGGAAGAATATTCGCATGTTGCATTCCTCGACGAGAGAGGTTAGTACCGGAGCTACGCATAATGGATAAAGCGTGCTGATTGCTGACTTCCCATGTACTAGATACTTTATGCCTATGAAGATGAAAACGGGGAGGATGTGGTAGCCAGTTTGGACTTCTGGAGCAAAGCGCCTCAGCAATAGGTCATATGTGGAGGACCGTTATGAGAAATAGTTCTTTTTCATCTTTCCTTTTTCATGTTGTTTGTTCTTCTAGAGTAAGTCACTTGTGATCTTCCTGCTTTTCTAGCAGCCGTTGTCCTTTTTATTTTTTCATTTCTCGTCGTTGAGCTTTGACACATCCATCTCTTTTAATACCTCTGTTTCTCTGGCCTGTACTAGGGTTCTTTTTTTTTTTCTTCTCGTCTCGACTTATTTGCCCACTTCTTCTGTACAATGAAGCGCAAATACCACATGTTTATTACTCTCTTGTTGTTATATACATTTCTATTTGCCTTGTTTTCTGTCTTTTGTATTGCAAACCAAGCAGCCAAGCTTTTCTATCATCTTGTTTGGTCTTGTTATATTTTCTGTTACCACGACCGCCACTACTGCCACCGTTGTGTTTTAGCATGATCTCACAATACCACTTACTATACTATAATGTACTATGCGCCACGTAAAATTCCAAGCTGTCTCTTACCTTAGATGCCTATGGCATTTATATCTAGCATGGAGCATACATAAGGCGTCCGCTGATTATATATATATATACCTCGGTGGAGTAGTCTACGGTAAAAGTATACATTGCTACAGGGAATCCCGAACCATTGTAGACGATACTTTTCTTCATTGACTACTACTATTGAACTAGGAAGACATAGAGTATAATAGGAAGAGAAAACATAAGACCACGAGAGCACACAAAAGGTAACAAATGACAGGAGGGAATCTTGCTGCGCTGCTGAGATTGGGCCAGGTGCCATACAGAATAAAACAGAGAAATCAGAGGGAAAAAGACACAAGAGAGAAAGGAAAAAAGGATAAGAAGATGAGGGACCAGGACAAAAAGAAACATTTATGCAGAAGAGTGTCTAGAGGGACAACGATCTGTCAACAATTAAAAGGATGCTATTTGACCCCGAAAAATGACAACACGCGCGTGCTTCGAAACAAGAAACGAATCCTCACTCAAAGAAAATAAGTAAAGATGGGTGTATGTAGACAGACCAAGAAGAGGAAGACGAGAATTGAGAGCGACCACATCACTTGCCAGATTCCTCACTACGAAAGAGAGGAACGAACGGTGTCAGTCATTATCGAAGCCCAAGACCGAGCATTGCATTTGGCCCTTCCCCCTTTTTTGAAAGAGAAGAAAAATAAAAAGCTATTAACGTGAATAAATGGTCAATATTATCCCCATAGAAAAAGTAACTACCTTGGTGCCACAAATTCCCATTACGTTGGCACAAGCTGTTAAAAAAAACCCCGCGAAACCGTGTCTCATTTCAAGAACAAATTCCAGGTGGTCCGAGCGGCTCCGTCTAAGCTTCTTCGCTGGCACCGTCGGCAACCTGGCCCTGGCTCGACTCACGCGCCATGCGGGCCTCGATCTCCCGAAGCTGGCTCTCACGAGCCAATAGCTCCTGCCGCTTCTCAGCGATCTCACGCTGCACCTTAAGTTCGATGTCGCGGAGCTTGTCCTCCTCACGCCGGAGTTGTTCTTCTTTCAAGCGCACGGATTGAGATGCCAGGTCTTCAGGGTTCATCGATGAGTCTTGGGTTCTACTACTGTATTACTATGTTAGTCTCTTCGATCAAGAGGAAAGAGGATGGGATGAGTTGTCACGTACGGAGTGGTTCCATCGACGCTCTTGCTAAGCTTCTCGGTACGGTAATTTTCATAGAGGAAATCGTGAGTGATCTCCTTCAAGTCGGCGAGATGACTGTGCAGCAGAGCACTACGAATGGCCAAGAAATCCGAGTGTCGAGGGTTCTCAACCTCGACCACACCCCACGGGTACTGCCTTGCGCGTACTTTTCGGTTCTCAATCTCCACGAAGTCTTCCGATCCGACGATAGCGAACGGCATCAACCCACGCAATTCGGCATTCTCTTCCACAGTATCCTCATCATCCTCCTCGATGTCGTAGGGGAAGTTGTACACGGGGATACGGTAGTGCTCAATGTCCTCCATAATCAGCTTCTTGGATTCGGCCAGTTCGGCAGGAGTCAGGGAATCGGCCTTTCCAATGACGGGAATAACATTGACACGGGGCGAGAGTCGCTTCATCAGTTCTATGTCCAGTTCACGCAGACCGTGGCCGGTTGGTGTGATGAAATACAGGAGAACGTGCACACGGTTGTCCCTGAAGCGGGGGTTACGCTTAATTCGTGATTCTTCGGCCAGAATGTCGTCGTATTGGCGCTCGAGGTACCCGACAATTTCACCGAAACTAAGGTATTGGTTAGTCCTGTTGCTGATTTGTGGTTTTCCTTTTCTTTTGGTAAGCTAGTAGGTCGACATGCCTTGCTTCATTGTCGATTTGGTCACCGAAACCCGGGGTATCAACAATGGTCAGGGAAATTCGGGTTCCTTCGTCATCCAACTCGAGTTCTTGATCCCACGGTTAGCGCCACTGGCATGCTTCAGATCCAGAAAGAAGCGACCAACTCACCAACTGTGACCGGCTTGATGCGGACTCCCTCCTCAATATGGGCATTCGCGGCATCGTCAGCGTCCTTAGGTTCCAGCACTTGTTGTCCACAGAGTGTGTTGACGAAAGTCGTGCGTCCTATAACAAAGAGATGAGGTAGCATGTCAGTGACATGTCATTGTGCAAACGAGAGCAGCGTAATTTCTTCTCCGGGCAAACGTACCTGTTCCGCTGGCGCCACAGACCATCAAGCAAAACTGGACTCCCTTCTTGACATTCTTCTTGCGACGGAGCTTGATCTGGCCGAATGCAAATCAGCCGCGGAAGCATTGGGGGGAAATTGAAGAGGGGAGTGTGCAGCCGAAAGGGGACACGAGTCAAGACATGAACTTGCTACATACCGCGTTCAAGGCCGACGACATGGTGGCTCCACGGAGATTTTGATACTTGAATGGAAAAAGAAAACGCTGGGAATCAATTGCTCAAGACGAATTGAAATCAAGACCCTCCGTAAAAAGGCAAGACGAAGGAAGACCAGAAGCGAGAGGACGACGTCTTTAGTGGGAGGGGAAGTCGGGGCGAAGAAGGGGAGGAGGATAAAAGAAAGGGAATAACAAGAGACCAGAGCACTCTCCTGAACCAACAACGAACAGCGAATGGTATATAGACAGGGGAAAGAAAAAGAAGAGAGTGCGAGGCAGAGAAAGAGAGAGAGAAAGAGAGAGAGGAAAGAGTGGTGGAGGTTGAGGCCGAGATCGATTAGGGGAAGTCACGGTGGTTTCCCCCTTTCTGACCGCCCAATCACTACCAGCCTGGCGTTTCTCCAGATGGCCCTGTAACTTTGGTATTTCCTGTAATCATCGGTAATTATGGGTGGGAAGCTGCACACAGGACACCCGGAGCTTTGACAGGGGGAGGTCTATGCGTGTGCATATAATTACTTTGTTTTTTTTCTGGTTTCCTATATATTTGCCAAGTTCAATGTTCCTAGTTCCGACTCCTAGAACTGTAGGACTGATAGCTAATTATCCTGGTACTGTATTGTATTGTACGGCGACTCAGGGGTTCCTCTACCTTAGTGGGTCCTGCGGGCTGCCGTAGTGAGTGTCCTCTAAACCTCACCATATCATTTTACTTTCAACCTCTTGCATAGTTATGAGCTCCTTCCATGGGAGAAGAGGGAGAAGAAGAAGCGAAAGTCACCTCAAAAACCTGATGAACCCTGCGCTGCACTGATTATGTCGTCCACTAATAGGCCCCGCATCATTCCTACCAAACGTCCGCTTCTCTCTCCGCGACTCTCCTCCCAGTTTTCCGTCAACTATAGTTCCAAACCAGCCGATATCCAGCTTAGAAAACCGGCATTCTCCTCATTACCTACTTCATCATCTTCCAACAAGGATGCTGGGCGGGATGTCCGGGAAGGTCAGCAGGAAAAAGATCCACCGGTAACTATCGAGTGCGATTTCTCCAGGGTTCCACAACCGTTTTTGGATCCTGAGCTCTGGGGTACGATGCGGAGGCAGGAGCAAGTTTTAGCCCAGGGGCAAGAACAGAGACCCTCTGGTGATCCAGAAGAGCGTGACAGAAGGGAGAGGGATGCAGAGTATGGAAGATTTGCTATCAGAAGTCGAACGGCAAGGCCAAGAAGACGATAGCCATCTCAGTTTGTGGGACCAGTGGTATTGATTGTATTGTGCTCTTCGCATTATCGGGATATTGGAGTATATTTTGATTGTCTTTGAGAGGTTCATTGATCATGGCTTTGCATATCCTGGCATTGGGTCCGGCGCAACACAACGGTTTTTCATCTTGCTGGATTGATATACGACATAGTCATATTTCAATAAAGCTGCTTTATTTGCCATCGCCACCCTTGCGGATTTTTTTCCAGCTCTGTCTTTCATGGCCTAACACTCTTCTGTTGAGCATTGAGCGCTGCAACTGGCCCGGCAGCATGATCGTAGTTTAACCACTCTAGGACTAGCGCGTTGGAGAAATCCGGAGTCTATGGCGGAATCTCCGACTTGATAGCAACCGTCAATAGCTTCACCTCTTCTTCTTCCTCTCTCTCTCTTCCTCTCTCCCTCTCTCTCTGTCTCTTTCTCTCTCTGTTTCCTCTTATACCCCTCTTTTCTTTCTTTTTTGGCATATAGACTGTGCAAGCGTGTTCCGACCCCTGATATATTTCAGGTCGCTGTTCTTCACCGCGCATCGTATTCCGTCATCTTCGCATAACTGCCTCAAGACCCCTGCTTGATTGATATTGATGGCAGCCTCTCTTTAGTATCAAAATGAATACGCGACAAGCCATCGACGAGTCTGTGGGGGCTTTTTCGCTCTCCTCGGCTTTCAATAATGAGAACAGCTGCTTCTCTATCGGCTTGGATACAGGATTCTGCGGTAGGCTTTCCTACCTGCAATTTCTGGAGGATGTTATACAGATAGGTGCTGATTATATATGCTTGATTGACAGTGTTCAACGCCGATCCATGTGAACTTAAGGTGTCCAGGGGTATGCCACAATCGTTTCTATGGGACTTTACAGAGGTGCACGGACTGACAGCTCTGGCGATGGCTACAGATTTCAACGCGGGCATCGGAGTAGTAGAAATGCTGGGCCAGTCCAACTACCTTGCCATCGTTGGTGGAGGGAGGCAACCAAAATTCCCCCAAAATAAGGTGCGCGACGTCAAAAAGGTCCTCCTTGCTATGAGATAATGCTCATTTAGATCTCCAGTTGATCATCTGGGACGATGCAAAGCAAAAAGCAGTTATCACCCTCGAGTTCCGCACCTCAGTCCTGGGCGTCCGGCTATCGAAGACCCGTATCATTGTGGCCTTATTGAACAGTATTCATATCTTTGCCTTCTCCAACCCTCCGCAGAAGCTTTCGGTGTTCGAGACGTCGGATAACCCGATGGGGCTGGCTTGCTTGGGAAAGAAGCTGCTAGCCTTCCCAGGCCGGTCTCCGGGCCAAGTGCACTTAGTGGAGCTGGAAACCGGCAACGTCAGTATCATACCCGCACATAGTACGCCTTTGCGAGCCATGGCTTTGAGTCCGGACGGAGAAGTGCTGGCAACGGCGAGTGATGCGGTAAGCCCTGAATAGTCTAATTCTCCAGCCGTGGTATACCTTGTTGATCATCTTCTAGGGTACATTAATACGAGTGTTCTCTACAAGCAACTGCACCAAGATGGCCGAATTACGACGAGGTGTAGACCATGCAGTGATATTCTCGCTGGCCATCTCCCCTTCCAACAATATGCTGGCGGTGACATCAGATAAGTCTACGCTTCATGTCTTCGATCTTCCCAACCCGCGCAATGCGTCATACCGTAGCCAGTCTCCGTCTACGCCATCCGAAGAGGGGACCAACAAATGGGGAATCCTCGGCAAGATACCCCTTCTCCCAAGGGTCTTCTCAGATGTCTACTCGTTTGCCAGTGCACACTTTGAAATCGGCGACGAAGCACCACTGGGATCGGTTTATGTTCCGCCTCTTGGGACCTCATTTGCACGACCCCCAAAGGGCGTCATAGGCTGGCCTGACGATCAGACAATCTTGGTGATTGGTGCTGGTAGGGAAGGGCGATGGGAAAGATTCGTTCTCCGCGACGGGGATGATGGGAAACGGTACTGTGTAAGAGAAGGTTGGAAGAGGTATTTGGGCGGTGGTTGAACCGCACATTTTTGAAGTGACCAACTTCATTATGGTCTTGGTATATTTGGAAGTCCTAACATAAGTACTATTCTTCTCCTGACGGTGAGATACCCTTCCTCCTGTGTGGGAGTGGGACGCAGCAAAGGCAACAAGCAAATCACCCTAATGTTCGGTTTGCTTGGCTGCTAAGCCCAACGTGAGGGTTGTTGAAATGCGTCTTTCCACTTGTGACATTAAGGCTTTTTAGTCATGGGCGAGGATTGTTCTATCAGCTTTTTTCCATCGCCGCTGATGTGTGATACCGGTATAGAATAGGATAGCAAATAATTAGAATAATCCATGTCTGATATATTTTCAGACAACGCATATTCAAAGTTGACGGTCGTGTCTATCCCGGTGCCGTCTCGATTCAGGCGACCGAGACCTCCTAGGTGATCGATCTCTGTGAGATCTTTCCCTCCTTGACGGTGATCTGTCTCTATGGGATCTCCTTTCCCTGGATGGCGATCGATGATCCCGATGCCTTCTTTCCCGAGAGCCCTCATTACGCCTATGGCGATGATGACGATGATGTCGACTTGACCGTTCCCTGCTATCATTCCGGCGTTGAGAGGACTTCTTCTCACTGCCCCCGATTCTCTCCAATGCCTGGGCAATCTCTTCCTTCTTCTCCGCAATCAGAAACTCCTTCATCGGGTCCTCCTCGTCGTGCGTCTGTATCAACTCAACCAGCTCTTTTTCTTCCTTCAGTTGAGGTCGTCGTGGTGCCTCCTCATCCTCCCCTTCACTACCTCTCCTCCCCTTCCTCTTGACTGACCCAGTTGTAGCAGTCACAGTAGAATCCCCCATCAATCTCGCAACATTATCCCCCTCGTCTTCCTCGTCATCGCGTCTCTTGTACCGCACATGATCCACCCTGAGGATCCTCCCCAGAACCGTGGCCCCGCCCAGATTATCAACTGCTAGGTCCGTACTGCGCTGGTCTTCGTATTTTAGAAAAGCAAAACCTCGACTCTTGCCGGTTTCCTTGTCGCGCACGAGATTGATGTGCACCGGTTCGCCGAATTGTGAGCAGATGGTCACCACGTCACCTTCTGAGAGGTCGAAAGGGAGTCCGCCGATGTAAATGTATGCTGTGTCGCGGTAGTCTGCGTGCCAGGATGCTTGGGGAGGTCTAATTATTTCACAAACATAAGTCAGTATAATGAGGAACTGCAGAGGTAGGCTAGGTGCAGGTAAATAGGTAAGGCGTACATGGCATTTTCAAGCTCGCGCTTGTTGAGGGATTGGATCTGGCGAATGTTGTTCATCGTCTGTGATTAAATATTCTTCTTCTTCAAGAGACAGCCAATAAGAAACCCAGTAGTCTAAAGCATGGCCAGAAGTAGCAGTGTCGTGCTAAAAGACAGTCGGAAGTGCTTGAATTCAGTCCGCGCAAGGTTCCACCCGGCGGCGGACGAAACGACGCTTGTTGTTTACCAGCGCAGACCCTCCCATACATCCAACCTTCTCACACCCTCTCTTCCGCTCTATATCCGCTGGGCCTTTTGACGGAAGGAAAAGACTCAGCTGGCCCACAGGACTTATCTCTCAACGCCTGTTATTTTTAAGACAATTCATTCATTCCCTCGTCCGTACGGCTGCTCATTCTGCGTCGAGATTCCCCTGACGACTTATCGCTGTTCCGCTCGCCGGCCTGAACCACCAACCACCAATCCAACTGGACAAAGATATTTGAGGTCAACGCGTCGTATAACTGAGAGGCTTCTTACAGTGTCGTGGGATGGTCTGCGCACGTTGAGCCAGCCGTTGAATTCGAATAGAACATGTCGACATTAAATCGTTCCGGCACCGGGCACAACAGTCGGCCATCCAGCAGAGATGGGCCCAAGAAGAATATCTGGTCGTCCATGCTGGACAGCGCTGCGCATGGGAAACGGCTGCCTGAGAAGAATCTGCTGATACTGGGTTGGTGGTCTCTTTTCCTACTGGGTTGACTTCCGGGTGGGAGGTGTTCGGCCTTATCCTGCTACGGTGCAACGGCTTGCATGGGGCAAGATTGCTGATATATTTCGTCTACAGGCGGAACACCCGACAGCCAGAGAGAATTTCTTGAGACATTGTCTGCAGATACCTCAGACCCCGGTTTATCAAGCGACAAACGCAGAGGGAAAATACCACCCATCGCCAACCAATTCGCGTTGGGTTATACTTATCAGGATGTCCTAGATGCTGATCAAGAGGGTAACTGACCGGGCGATTCTGATGTCTGATAATACATGGAGGCTGACGAAATAATCATCAGATACCCTGGCACGAGTTTCCGCCTACCTCCTCTCCGAACCTTCGCCGTCCTTTGCACCCCTCCTCAGACCGCTCTTGACCCCTCAGTCTATCCCGGAAACATTGGTCGTGATTCTGTTGGACTGGTCAGACCCTTGGACATGGGTCCGGCAGCTGCGAGAATGGGTCCGACTTCTTCGACAAGTTCTTATTTCGCTTGACGATGAGACGAAGATCGCGATGGAAGAAACAATGACCGAATGGAGGGACCGCAAGAGGGGCATGGATCCGAATTCCGCTGGAACACAAGGTTTGACCGGTTCTGGTGGGCCCGTCACGATACCTCTGGGGTCTGGTGAATGGGACGAAGGGCTAGGGATTCCGATGTGTGTGGTCTGCCAAGGGGTACGTATAGCTCATCCATCCAGGGGAGGCAAACGAAGGATTTTATACTCACGTATTGATCTTTTGCAACAGGCGGATAAGATCGAAAAGTTAGAAAAGGACCATGGTTGGCATGAGGAAGAGTTCGACTTTATCCTTCAGTTTATGAGAACTATTCTCCTCAAGCGTACGTGCCACTGGATCTCGCAAGCTAATGGCGATGCTAATGCAGTGGGACAGATGGCGCTTCACTTATCTACACAACTCCCTTCTTGGCGAATTCGCTACAGAGCCTTATTCATTCCTCCCTTGGGATACATTCGTTGTTGAAGCGACAATCCCTTAAGCACAACGTGATTGATCGGGACAAGATTCTCGTGCCATCCAACTGGGATTCATGGGGTAAGATTCGCATTATCCGAGAAGGGTTTGATATGGAGGGCGTTTCAACCGCCTGGTCTATCGAGATCCAAGATCCGCCTGAATCGCTCAATCCCGGACCCACGGATCATGCACCGCAACACGAGATGGAAGGCGAAGAGGGGTCCAGCGCAGTGATCATTTTTGAGCAGACGATTAAGGACCCCAAGAGGGATTACTCAATCGCACCCCCAGGTCGACAACAAAGCGACAACAAGATCGAGGTCGAGACCTCGGATATGCAAAACTTCTTCTCGGAGCAACAGGAAACGCTAGAAAAGCTGAAGCAAGATGACGAAAATGACAGGGCAGCAAACCAGGTACCCCAGTTGGAGATGTCTCCTTTGGATAATAACGGCCGAGTCAACGAGTTCATTGGTCCAGTCCAGTTTAATAAGGATGGGATTCAGGTCGACGTGGATCATTCCCTGCGAACTATCAAGGTATGCCATACAATGTCGTGTTAACTCAATATCATGGCCCCTCGCTAATCACCCCGGCTCTACCACAGGAGAGAGAAGCCAACCGAGGCAAAGAAGCCCTAGCCACATCCGGCGGCGAGAAAGCGCATAACCAAGCCTTGGCCAACTTCTTCGCAGGCCTGGTCAGAAAGCCCGGACAGAGCCCCGCTCGCGGTAGTCCTTCGGCATGATCTCTCACATTCACCGAGAGTAAACATAGTGCGGGCGCTTTCTTTCCTGTCATTTGATTGTTTCTTTTCTGAATTCTTGTACTTTTAATTCCTTTTCGTACGGTACATATATCCCCCCTGGCATATTGACTGTTGCTGTCGTCGTTCTCATTTATGGTATCTCTCTAAATAGATGATGGATGGACTTGGAGTCGGCGAGTGTGAAGAGACTGTTTACAGATGATGATGATGCTTACTCTTCCCCTTTACACTTGTTGGACATTCCTATGTTGTTGTTATTGGCATTGGAGGTGATATCTTCTAGGGCAGGTATGAGAACAATGTGAATACCATTTCTTTTTTTTTTTTTGATCAGAGCATGCTTATCGTTTTAGAAGGACATAATGTACATATGCATTTCCTAGTGCGAGGTACTCAGTACCCTGTGCATATACTGCAGGCCAGGCAGAGTGCCGGCGGGCTCAAAAGGATGAAGAACGTAGCCCTAATCTGATGCAGGATGGGGCTTCAAGGCATAAGAAGTAATAATATATAATACTCTGTATAGTCCGTCCATGTGCCTCGGTCCCGTTATTAGCGATAGTTAATTGCTGGAAGGATGACATCAACCTTCAAACGGGCCGAGGTGTCAATTAGAAACCCGGGGTATAAAAGGTATACGACTCCGCACCTCGCAGCTTCCAACAACAACGACCGACTATTACGGCCATCATTTTTTCCTTCATCATGTCCGACAGTAGTAATAGGCCTCATGCTGCGTCGAGTGGCACGACTGGTTTCTTCCAGCAGACACCCACGGTGGCAAACTCGTTCTATGAAGACGAAGGCTACAAGCGGGTGTTTTCATGTGAGCCGCAACTTCACTTCATTTCACTTCACCTCCGTGTTTCGCTCTAGCTAATATGCCCAGTCTATCTGCCACCAGAATTACAGCAATCACTCGCGCCCGATTTATCCAGATTCGGCTCGCGCGTCCTTCACCCTCGTCTTCTCGCCCTCACAGCCGATGCAGAGCGCAACTCCCCCTACGTACAGACCTGGGATGCCTTCGGACACCGCGTGGACAACCTGATCACCTCGGAGGGATGGCGGAAGCTCTCTGCGATCGGAATAGCAGAAGGCATGGTGGCAATCCCGTACGAGGGCGAATATGGACCGTACAGTCGGGTGTATCAGTTCCTCAAATACCACCTTTGGAGCGGGAGTAGTGCCATCGTGACGTGTCCGTCTGCCATGACAGATGGCGCTGCGAGGCTTCTGGCTCGGCAGCTGGCGCGCGGAGGATCGTCGCAGTCGCTTTCGGACACGGAAAGGCGGGTTTTCGAGGATGCGTATCAGCGGCTGGTCTCGAGGGATCCGGAGGTCGCATGGACGAGTGGACAGTGGATGACGGAACGGTCTGGGGGGAGTGATGTTCGGAATACGGAGACTTTGGCAAATAACAAGCCGAATACTTCGCCCGCTGCCGCCAGCGAAGACGCTCACGGTCAACCGCTTGGCCCTTGGTCGATTGACGGATTCAAATGGTTCAGTTCCGCGACGGACTCCCACATGACAGTCCTCCTGGCCAAAACGCCCGACGGAGGTATATCGGCATTCTTTGCTCCAACGCGTCGACGGGGTCGTCAGCACACTTCTGAAGACACAGAATTGAACGGGATCCAAATCCAACGTCTGAAGCAGAAGCTCGGCACCCGCGGCCTCCCAACCGCCGAGCTGGTCCTCGCGAACATGCGAGCGTATATAATTGGTACTCCCGGGTCAGGCATAAAGCAGATAAGCACCATCTTGAACATCACGCGGATGCACAATGCCGTATCTGCCATGGGCTTCTGGGGTCGAGGTCTAGCCATCTCACGTGCATTTGCGCGCGTGCGCTGGACCAGCGGCAAGCTCCTTATTAACACCCCAGCTCACATGCGATCGCTAGCCCAGCAGCATGTCGAATACCGCGCTGTGATGCACTTGGCTTTTTTCGCCGTTGCGTTACTCGGTATCACTGAGAGTCCGCCCAGCTCCGGCGGACCCCGGGCAACCCCGAAGGCAGCAGCGGCATTCGCCCATCTCCCCGACACTTTCAGCTCTTACCACCTACTTCTCCGGCTCATAACCCCAATGACAAAAGCCATCACCGCCCGCGCGACCATCGCCGGCTTAGCAGAGTGCATGGAATCCCTAGGCGGGGTGGGCTATCTCGAAAACGACAACGTCGAACTCAACATCGCACGTCTATACCGCGACGCTAATGTTCTGAGTATCTGGGAAGGTACCACGAATGTCATGGCGGATGATGTCGTACGGGTGCTGAAGGGTCGAGATGGAGATTCTGTCGTTAACGCCCTGTCGGACTGGATCACGGCAACTACTAATCTCGCACGGGATGCTGCAACCGCGAAAACCTTCCTCAATTCCACCGTTGAGTTAGTAGAATACATCCGCTTCTCTAATACTGAGAATCTCAAGCTCAACGGTCGCACGCTCCTCTCGCGTCTTGGATGGCTCGTCTGCGGCACGTTGCTTGCTGCTGATGCGGCCAGAGATGGGGATGCAGTGGCAGCAGAGGTTCTGCGACGGTGGACACAGAAGAAGGAGAGACCGTTGTATGGGTTTGGGTTTATGGAGGACGAGGCGGAGTGGGATAATGAGAGTCTCGGGAAGGATGCTTCTGGAGAGGGCGTGCTGTGGGATCGCCATATTGTATTTGGGGATAAGCTTGAAACCGAGGCTGCAGCAGGAAGAACGAAGCTTTAATATGTATATCGTGAGAGGATTATGATATATCATATGACATGCGCTATGATTCTATTGTTCTAATATTCCCTCTTCTATTAAGCTACGTTTAACTAAGCCAAGAACCCAGGGCAAAGAAGCGACTACCAAGTCTCCCAAACAATCGCAGGCAGCACATCTCTCATAATCTTCCAATGCTCCAAAACACTCCGGTCTTGGTACTTGTACAACCGGCCAGCCTCCTTGGCAATCAACACCGGCCTCCCGCGATGCTCGATATCTGCAAAGCGCTGGGGATCCAACTCGTGTTTCGGTACAAGGAAGGTCTCGCGCGCCTGGCTGCCCAGGTAATCGCGCGGAATGGGATCTCGGAAGGTTAAGGGGGTGGCATTGTCCTTCTTGCAGAAGATCACCATGTTGGTGAAGTCTTGGTGAGTTTGTGGAGTGGCGGGGGCGTCTTCGCGGAAGATGCGGCATGTCGGGAAGACGGCTTGGATGGTACGGACGGCTAGGCCGGCAGGGTAGATGTTGATATCTCCAGCATAGTTCTGTAATGCCTCTTTAGCAAAATGATCTAGTGGGAAAAAGGCCAGAGGCCGGGTTGGGAACTTACAATAGCAATCACTCCATCTGGCTTGAGGAGCGCGTGCAAACCGCGTATAAATTCCAGAGTGAACAGTTCAACGGGTTCAGTGCCACCTGTGAACACATCGTGGACGATGTAGTCGTACTGAGCAGGATTCGACTTCCGAGAGCGCTCCACGAAGGTCGTGGCGTCTTCGATCTCAGCAATGTGGTTCGGAGGCAGGTGGAAGTATTCGCCGGCAAATTTGTGTACGACGGGGTCAATCTCCACGATAGTGGTTTCAATGCCGTGCTTTATTAATGCGGCGGGGGTAGTGCCGATCCCGAGACCTCTGTAGAACGAATCAGTTTGTTATTTTTTATCACCATGCAACTGGGTTACCTACACGACAAGGGCTTTGCTGTTTGCATCGGCCCGATGCTCTCCATGGTCCGTCTCAATCAGCCGAACAGCCTCTAGCATGGTGAACACGGCATAGATCGGGTCGTAGACTGCTGGGGCATATGAGGGGGGCATTTTCGTCCACTGTCCACCGAGCAAGCTGTGGTCACATCTCATGACTCGGAAACCATCCTCCAGGTTCTCCAACACGGAGATATAACCCGTCGACGAGTCCTGTCGAGCCAAAAGGGCGTAGCCTTCTGGCTGGAGCACAGTGTTCACCTTTTCCATGCTGTGACCGAAAGGAATGTGTACGTTGGAAGTAAGACTGAAGATAACAGACGGGATGGCAAGCAGAAGCAACTTGGACGGGACCACAGCCGCATACAAGATCGTAGTAAGGAACTGCAAGCTGGCAGTTGAGAATAGAGAGGTGGCGCCGATACATCTGGCAATAAACCAATTGGCAAAATGCTCGCCAACCGAGTAAACCAGATAGGAAGATAGGAGAGGAACATGCTCCGAGGCGATTTCGCCCTCCTGGGCCAGGTTCAGCCCGGATTGAACTAGCTTGCCTCCGCAGGCTGCGGAGAGAAAGACCAACGGATAGTAGCTGAGCAACCCGGTGATGACCGGGCCCAGGGGATTCCCATAGCTCGTACTTTGCTGGAGCAGGAAATATTCAAGACTTGGAGCCCAAATTGCCAACACAGGAAGTAAATAGACCGCTCGCCGATTCGAGAGGCGCTGGACCCAGTCTTTCGCGAACCACCCAGCAACGCCAATGACTGCCACACCGTAAGAATGGAAGATTTTGGCCGGGGCTGAGCCGTACACTGGTGCCAGTGACAAGACGAAGATGGGAGAATAGAACGCCGTGAGGACCAGCAATGCCACGCCTGCCAACAGTTTCTTGGAGTTGACCCGCTGAAGAATTTCCTCGACGGACGACATTATGGGGATGTGATCTCCAGCAGACAGTTGATCAGAGGAGAGAATGCAACTTTCAACTATCAAGAATAAAGGGGCAGGGACTGGAAATCTGTCAACGAGAGCCCTATCCGATTAACCCGGGCGTGTCTTGATGCCAGATATCACGACCGAGCAGCAACACCATAAATAAAACAGCAATGGGGAAGCTGAAAGCACTGGACCAGAACTTACACGTCTTTTACTTCTCAGATAGAAGACCCAATGTCCATCTTCGGTCTGCGCGAATCGTAGATTATTTTGATGGCGGAAATGATAATGACGCGGAGTTTTTGCCGCCCTTTATTTTTTCTTGCCTCGGCGGCGTTACTTTTGGGAGTTCTCCCACGCCGATAAACCAACGCATCTTCAAACAAACAAGCCCAAGGACCAACAATGCCACACTTTCCGATGGGCACAGGACTTGACATGGAAATGAGGGGCCATGCCCAGGAGGACTCCATGTCCGAATCAAAATCGACGCAGCAGCCCTCCGCTGAGACCCGAGTGAAGAACCGTCGGAAGCGCTACTTGGATTTACACCCAGAATACTTCTCTGCGGATCTAGAACTAGCCGGTCATCTTGCTCTGTCCTCGTTATTATCTTGGTAGAACGACTGATCGTGCTTGCGATCTTGGTTGATCCGTCTACCATGGCTTAAACCAAAGCTAATGCGCAGCTTCACAGACCCCCTACTTTACGACCGCCTCATCCGTCGGTTCCAGACAACAGCAGAAAGGGAGGCAGAGGGACGGGCGAAAGGCTTCTCAGGGGTCCTCCAAGCGGATCTGCTTCGTTCAGAGGCGAAGATGGATGCTCTCGCTCATCCCGATCCCCATGCCATGTTCAGCTATTCACGCGGTCCCAGCGGGGAAATTCTGGCGGAAGACCGAGACGAAATACCGCCGAGCAAGGAAGAGGGAGAGAAGATGTGGCGCTGGGAAATGACGATGCGGTTCCTGCGAGGCGAGGATCATGACTTTGACTACAAGTCCGTCGACGAGAATGATGAATATGATGACTGGGACGAGGCGCAAGAGCAATATTTTGATGAGGAGGAACCAGAGTGGACGGTCGACGGCGCAGGTGGAGGTGATTTTCATTCGCACCTACAGGGAGAGACGGGCATCCAGGACTTCTAATCTCACTGCCGTCTCATTGCTGTGACTCTTATGGGACAATTCCGTCCGTTCGCGTTGAACCAACTATCTCTGGCAGCTACCACGCCTTAGGCGGACACCATATGCTTGGGAAACCCAAGCGTATCTGATGGCCCCCATATAGGTACGCTCGCTCTCATGCCCAACAGTTGGCATGGCGCATACGTCTCAGAAGACATCAGTTGAACGGGTAAAGGACCCTGTCTATTTCTGTCTGGCGCATTTACGCCATGTCAGATTCGAATTGGCCTCAGTTTGTCTGGAGGCCAGGGAAAGGTCCTGTTAATATCTAACCATGCTGATAGCTGGGAACAAACAGCAGTTGGTTCGGCCTGGAACCATGTCCTGCACATGTGGCGTCTTCCCATGATTCATCTAAGAGGAGTGGCTGGGACATGCATGGTATGACAAGTTGGTGGATGTCTGGTGCTGTACGCCGTGTCGGCTGATGGGATGTAGCATTCCATAGTCCACTCATCCGGCACGATATCACAGGACAGTGGCATACCACAGATGATGATCTAGGAGACACAGCATTGTGATTTCGTCTGCTCTCGTGCCAACTGCTGCTGCACGTATCCTCCGATTGCCAGCACATGTCATACTCCTCATGGGCCGTTAGATCCCTCCAAGCGCCGTGAAATTGGTACAAAGAGAGTTAGAGAACGAGGCCAACACTGATAGTGATCCTAATATAGCAACAATTTGACAGTTTCCTCTTTACTATGCTCTACAGGACATGTCTCGATGTATCCATAAGTCACCACCGAATACGGTGCTGACAATTCCCTTATGAATCTCCTGCAATCCAACAGCCGACTCATCAATTCTCCTCCTCATGAAAGAGCAGTCCAGGTTGCAATTGCTCCTTGCCAGCAGCGGCAGAAATATCCCGGTGCGTTGCCTGGGGGTTCTTTTCCTCTTTCCCGATTGGGGAGGCGCCCACCCTGCTGCCTTGCCCGGCACCGTTTTACTTCTTCTCATCGGTATTGTTTCTCTCTCTCTCTTTTCTTTTTTCTTGCCTTCTCGACTCAAAATCCATTCTTTTTTGTCTCTCATTGCCCTTATTGTTTGTTTCTTCATATACTCTCATCCAGTGCTGTCGCTTGTACACCGTGCCCTCGTGCCACCAACCAGGACTGGTGAGAGCATCCGACTTGAATGCTGTTGAAGTTTGCGGCTAACTACACAGCTGCTCCATCCACAGGCGCACATTCCATCTTGCAAACCCTAGAATACAGTCAACATGTCTCAACCAGCGACTGTCTCCCTGGTTGGGAACGGGCTTTTCCCGGAGAACAAGCATTACCGTTATTCCAACTCAGTCCATCTCGAAGACCCTGTTGTGCTTGATGAGCCTCTCCACGAAGGTAATGCGTCGCGACTCCATGTTACATCGAACGGCGATAGCGAGACGGTCAGGCCACGTAAGGAAGAGGCCGTTCCTGAATCACCTGCTGGCCCCTCCGACTCATCCAGGAGAATCGAAGGATTATCTCAAGCGAAAAATGAGCCTTGCCCACTGACGCCAGAGCAATCGACCAAGGAGGCGAGCAGTTTTCTCTCCGGGTCGAGCCGGCTGTCAACGACACCAGTGGCGCCATTGTCTCCCTCCTTGCGTGCTGTTGAGGAACCTTCAACTCCAACAAAAGCGCCAGTGAGGTCATTCAGAGGCCTATTCCTGCGAACTGCTAATAATATCCGGGGGCGTTCGGGTAATGACTTTGCCGGGGCTCCTTCCATGCTCTCTTCCCGTAACGGACGACCGTCTACATCGTCGAGGCCAACTCAGGCGTGCGTTACGTCGGTAGTCGAGAAACAACCTGAGTCACAAGGCCGAAGGTCTCCGGAACAGGAAAATGAGAATGCATCTCTGTCGTCTCGTTCCTCTCGCGCCTCGTACGCGTCTCAGAAGCTCGGAAACCTAAGGAAGCTGATGAAAGTCAGCACCGGCATGAGCTTGCTGGGTAAATCTAAAACTGGTCTCACCTCCAGCAAGGATGAAACGTTGTTCCAAATCAAATTCCCAACTTTTAACAACCTCAAGGACCAGCTCAGGTTCTCCAATTTCACGAACTCTAGTCGTTGTGGTGCCGAATCGAAAGATAAGCAGCCCATGACATCTCCTTTGGACGATATCCAAGTCGACACATTTGAACTCATGGATACTTTTGTGACGGCCAGCAAGATTCCCGGTAGGGGGGGAAGGGAAATCGCAAAGGGCTCAACAGCCACTGTTAAAGTAATGTATAGGAAGGGGACGGCGAGCGTTCTGCCGTATGCAGTCAAAGAATTTCGAAAGGTTGGGTCAGGTGAGAATCCATACGCTTTTGAGACCCAGATCAAGTCAGAATTTAGCATTGCCAACAGCTTACATCACCCGAATATCGTTGAGACGATTTGCCTCTGCACTCATGCCGGCCGCTGGAACCACGTCATGGAATATTGTGGACAAGGAGAGCTATTCTCTCTCGTGAAGAAGGGCTATCTTCAAATGGACGACAAATTCTGTCTCTTCAAACAACTTTTGCAAGGTGTCGAATACTTGCACAGTAATGGCATCGCACATCGCGATATTAAGCTTGAGAATTTGCTTTTGACTGACTACGGACATCTTAAGATCACTGATTTTGGTGTTGCGGTAGTATTCAGTGGCCCCCATCCCGGCTTGCGGACAGCCTATTACGATTGCGAAGAGCCTGGTGAAGTTCGTAAATGTGCTCCGGGTATCTGTGGTAGTCTGCCATACATCGCACCAGAAGTCTTGAAGAAAGATGGTGAGTCACGCTTCAATTCTCATATAAATCTATTTCATGCTAACAGTTACTACCAGCGGAATATGATCCACGGCCACTTGATGTCTGGTCTTGCGGTATCGTCTGCCTTGCCCTATTCTTTCAGGGTACGCCATGGCAGGAAGCAACACGTAATGACCCGAACTATTCGCGCTTCCTTACTGGCTGGGAAAAGTTTGTGAAAGAGAACCCCGATGGAAAAGTAGACAGCTATAACTATCCCTCGTGCGGTAGGGTGTTCAACGCATTTCCCAAGCCAGTGTTCCGCCGCCTTCTCCTGCAGATGCTTCAGCCTAACCCAAGCAAACGAGTACCCATCCATGACGCTCTGTATGATCGCTGGGTCAAGCGTATCGAATGCTGTTGCCCTGACCCGGAAGCCATGCGCGGTGCTATTCAGCGTGCTGAAGCGAGCATGGACGACAATCCGCTGGCAAACAGACTCAAGTTCAAATTGCACAACCATTGCGCCCCAAGCAAGAGAGGGTTCTTCCCTCGCAACTGGTTGCTGTGACAAAGAAATTGGCGTGCTTTGCTCTTGTCCCAAATACTCTACGAAAAGATTCTCTCTGGTGTCATTCGGCCTCATTGTTTTGTGTGCTTCACTTTGGATATGTTTTTTTACCCATTGATAAACGTTATAAGATTAGCCTACGGCCAAATACCTCGGCGGTCTTTTATATAGCAACTAGCTAATCTATTGTGTTGTGTCTAATGAGTAATCAATAGTACGTTTCATGAATATAATGTATCTTCTGTCTTCCTGCGTCTATTCCTCAATGCCTAATCTATGTACACTTCAAGTAGATTTTGCCTCCTTTAAGATCTTGATGGCTGATTCTTTGAGCTTGAATTTCTGGATCTTTCCACTTGCTGTCTTGGGAAATGTATCAGATGGTGCAAGGGGGAAGACATATTTCGGAACTGTTGAGAAGATATAAGCGTCTCTCCAAGTTATATAATAGTCAAGATATCATCAAGAGTGTACTGACCAAGGTGATTGCTCAGTTTCTCGCGAACGAAAGACTTAATGTCATCTTCATCAACAGCCGGTTCCCCCTGGCCCTGCTGCTGCTCGCGGGGAACCACAAAAGCCCCGACCACTTCTCCGTATCGTTCATCCGGAACCCCAACAACAGAGACATCTGCGACAGTCGGATGAGAAAGAAGACAGTTTTCGATTTCAAGAGGGTGGATGTTCTCTCCCCCTCGGATAATTAGGTCTTTGATACGGCCTGTTATGGTGATATAACCATCTGATGACATGGAGGCTTCATCGCCTGTCTTTAACCGTCAATTGCTGTTAGCTTTGGGTCAAATTGCTCTAGAAGATACAGTTATAGCCGTGGAGGCTGACTTACGTGCATCCAGACTTTTCCACTATCATCCGGAATCATAACCTTGGCTGTTTCTTCAGGGTCATTCCAGTACTCTTTCATAAGAAGGTATCCGGAGACGGCCAATTCGCCGCGGGAGTCAATTGGCACGACATTCAGATTGGCCGGATTCACTATCTTGGCGTCGACATGTGGCATGAGCCTCCCTACAGTGCTAATACGTTTATCAACGGGATCATCGGTGGTTGTCATGGCCGAGACGGGACTGGTCTCAGTCATTCCGTAACAAATGGTCAATTCCGTCAGGTTCAAGACGCGGTGCAATCTCTTCATCAACTCAGTCGGGACGCTACTACCTGCCGCGATACCGGTTCGCAGATGCTCGAACCCGTCAGGTGAAACCTCGCCTTTCTCGATGAGTCCCAACTGCTCGAGGAACATGGTTGGGACGCCGTGGAGCGCAGTGCACTTCTCTTCCTGCACGGCGCGTAGGGCGCGCGGGCGTTGAAGGACTCTGCTGGGAATACGATAGCGGATCCATGTGTGGCTGTCGCCATGTACCCCAAAACGCAGCCAAAGCAGTGGAACAGTGGCGGTGGGCAGCAGACAATGTCCTGGGATGTGAGTCGCATGCGGTCGCCGATCTGTTTGCCATTGTTAAGAATCGAGCGGTGTGAGAGACAAGCGGCTCGGGGCATGGCAGTTGTCCCCGATGTGAATTGGATGTTAACAATGTCGTGCGGTGAGAGGTTGCGCGGTGGTAAGGAGTCGCCGTCCGCTTTGAGATCAGACGTAATGGAGGCATACGGAGTCAGGCTTCTGTATTCAGAGGCGTCAACGCGACCGGACGAGTTGTCAATGTATATGATATTTCGTAAGCTCGGGATGAGTGCTGATTCAAGCTTGGGGATGGTCAGGTCTTGGACTATATGTTGGAGAAGGGGGATGTTGTTGCGAGGTTCTTTCCGCGGGAGGTTGGACTCGGCGCTGATGATCAGATGGCTAGCTTCGAGGTGCTTCAGTGCAGCGACGACTTGCATTGAGTTGAAAGATAAATTGATGGGTACCTAATGTGTGTCAACACGAATGCCTTCTACTGTGCTATCTGCTCTGAACGTACCAGAATAGCCCCAAGCTTGAACAGAGCATAAGTTACCTAGAACAACAAATCAGCGACAGTCAAGCCCATGGCATTGCACTTATGGGTAAGTATCCAGCTGCCACATACGACGGAATATTCCATAGAATTCCCCAGCATTACCCCAATCCTATCTCCAGTCCGCACGCCCACAGAGTCTAATCCCCGGGCTAGGGCATTGCTTCTAGCATCCAAGTCGGCGTAGGTAGCTCTATCGTTTTGATGCTTGGAGATGACACTGGACGCAGTCAATGAAATTAGTCATCCATCTATCTAAAAACGCTGGACTGGCATTGCTGCTGCCGGAAGGATGAAACCCACGCCGGTCTATCCCCGTGTTTTCTGACAACTTCGGCGAAGTGATCCCCAACGGTGGACTCGATCAACGGAGGCTGGACATAATAACCACCATTGGTCAGTCTTCTACCTATAGTTTCCTTTTTGAAGCAAATTGCTCTGCTCACTCACCTCTCGTGGCCCTTGCGCATGGCTCTGTGTTAACAGTCCCCGCCTAAACCTCGGTACTTGTCGCCATGTTGGTCGTGCTGGTCGTAGGGTTCTCAGAGGCTGTGAGAGAGCTATTCCAGTGTGACAGGCCGTGACTCCACGCATTGCGAATTGAATTGGCATTAGAGCTGGTGGTGTTCTGACTGTAATCTTCATTCTTCTTGGTACAGGGATGGATGTGTTATCGGTGATCTGTTGCTTTCCCCGTGGGGAGAGATAACCTTAATACCAAGTGAGCTCCGTTTTGATGTCAGAAGGTCGAATATACCTTAGGGAGTAGGCTATTTAAAAGATTGATGCTGGAAATAACAAATTAAAGAGGATTTGAAGAGAATTTAAAGTGAATTGGGTCAAGGAAAGAGGAAGAAATGCAGCACGAGAGTGAAGGTGAAGTCCAGCCCAGAAAGCTTCTCCGCATGCTCGTCGGCTGTCTTTTGCGGGGTCTCGCGCGCAGGGCCAGGGAGAATGCCGAAAGGCTTTAAAAGTAAGCAGTGGAATGAGCATCACAGCCACCGGCAAAGAGAGAGGGCAGTGGGCGAGTTGGTGGAAAGGACAGAGCCTTGGTATATCTATCTACTGATCTATGACACACAAGTAGAGCGACTAAGACAATTGAACAAAAGAACATATTCCTCCATTGCATCCTCACTGCCCGCTTGTTTCCGTCGTGCAAGGCAATGGCAGCGATTGGCCTGCTGCTAACGCTTTTATCACCGTCAGACAGCTTGACGCGCCGCACTGGCACTCCCGGAATGCCCAGTAGTCTTCGCCGTAGTTCACGGTGATCTCCTCGAAGAGAAAGATGTCGCGGGTTGCTATGACGGTGATGACAACTCGATCGCCAACCGTCATCCTCTTGAATTCGGCGGCCGCGTCGCAGGAGTGATTCAGGAATCGGGTCCAGTTCCCAAAGCGTTTGGGCGAAATGAACACCCCATCTTCTGGCTTTCTTTTGGAGTCAATGGTGACGGCGTACTTAGGGTCGTCGTAGCCCGTCGGTTTGATCAGTCCAACGAATTCATCGAGGATGTCTCCCTTCTTGAAGTTGGCCAGAGCGCGAACTCCAATGCCTCGGATTGGGTATTCTCGAAGTTCAACTAGCTGCCCGGCATGCGAGTCGGGACGGCAAGCGCACTTCCCGTCACGAAAACATAATTCGCAGACCCCATCCTCTACACAGCGCCGTGTTGGGTCCACAACCCGGCCTTCTTTGTTCTGCTTTCCCTTCCAATCATTCGGATCAAATATACAGCCATCGATGTGCCTCTGACGGTGATTCTCATATATGGGCCAACGGAGTTCTCGATCTGTTGTTCGGACATAGTGATGCGGGTGTTCATGGTAGAGTTTGCGGTATGGCGCAAACTCCCGTTGCAAATCTCGGAATAGGTATCTGGAATGCATCAGCAATGGACCGCGCCAGTCAAGGTTTCGAGTTCGAGCAAATATCTCGAAGCTGCTACGATTCCCGTCAATTTGATCCACCACTCCGCTCCATACCAGACCTTCTGCCTCCTTGCACGCACGCCTAAAGGCTTCGGCGTGGGCACAGATGGCGATCAGTTTCCAGCCCAATCTTGAGACGAACAACGACAAACGTTGAGACTCCCGTTGCTCATGTTCCTCCTCGATGGAAAGGCCAGCTTCGGTGATCATTCCTGGATCCAGAACATGGGCGACGACTCGGTCTATCAGAGTGCTGGCCCCTTGACATTCCGATCCGTAGATAGTTGCAGCAGCCGGGTTTGACAAGTGAAATCTTCGGGCCCGGCAGACTTCATTGATGCTCGAGTAGATTGCTGCCACAATTTCCGTTATTTCCTTGCCTGTGTTGGCTTTCACTATGTTCTTCATGGTGTTGGTTGAATAATTAAGTTGATACAATCGTGGGACAATTGAAGGTCAGTGTTTTGAAGTCGATTCGGTTTCACGTGATCGTAAATAGTCTAGTGAGTTGGATTGCCCATGTCAAGAGGCTTCCGCGTCTCTTTTAAGTACTGATTGAGCAAGGTTGACCCAAAGACAAAGCATATCTCAGAATCCTTGGGTGTATTGTGTGATTCTCTTTGGTACATCCCATTCCGAACAAAGGATACCATTAAATGAAAAGCAGTGTCATAAATAAATGTATTCATTCAGCATATCATGGACGGCCTTTGTTCGACACCAACAACCATAAGCTGTGTCCTTGTCTTTTTCGGTCTTTGCCAGAACAATAAAGGGAGACGCTGGTACTTGAATCACAGGCTTCTTTGACATATAGTCTCGTTACTATAAGCTCGTATGTCTTTCTGGACAAAGATACAGGAATAGCATTGAAGAATAAGAGTTGTAGACCTGCAGTTGTAAAGCGAGGATCTATGAATTTCCCCTTCCGGTTAGCTTTGCCCTACACCTGTCCCAGAGAATAAAAAAACCAGCCTCCTGCTGTCCTAACACTCCATCCTTCTAGCTTCTTCAATTTTTCTCCTTTCCCCCTCTTTGTTCTACATCTTTTGCCACTTTTTCAGTTGTTGCAACTGCATCTAAGCACCTACGTCTCCACCTTCATTACTGTATAACAGCATTGTTTCCAATAATTTCCAGCGGGTAGTCCAGCTTATCGAAGATATTTTATAGCAACAAAGAAATCGATTGACGGTCAAACATCTCAAAATGGTAGGAACAACACTATCAGACTGCTTTGCAATGAGACATGATCGATACTCACTCAAGAAAAGCCGCTCTCAGTGATTGGAGTCATGCAAGATACGGAGTTGAGGGCAAGCTACTGTCGGTTTCTGATTTCTGGCAAAAACGAAGGGCCTGGCTTCTGTACTATACGATACCCATTGCCTTGGGCAAACCCTCTTCCTGCCTCGAAGGCATAGTGGCCGTTAACTACCACAGAAGCAATTACATTGCAATCGTGGTGGCCCTCCGTCATCATATACTAACAGGTCTGGAATCATGTCTACTTTCATATCGTCGAATCTAAGCTGCGGAAAGAGACATGCGGAATTTCAGCAGAAACCCGTATCTTATGGTAGTGATGACTGAAAAATTCGGTTAATATAGAGCTCGTTGACCGGGGTACACATTGCTGCAATGTTCCGTCATACATCTGACTTCTGCACCATTTGTTCGACTTCGGTCATTCCCGTTAACTTCTTGACCGTGTTGTCAAGTGCCCCGAACGGCAACATACTCCCAATTCGTACTGGCCAAACCTGGGCGCCCCTCCAGATATTAGGAGGAGGGTTGCTCCTTAAAAGATCCCCCACGACCAATTTGGCCCATTGCTGGGATGGAATACCAGAGCCCTCAAAGATAGCTCCACGGGTTGTCCTCTCCACGACATCCTTTGCGTCTTTATAGATTGATTCAGCTGGCAAAGAAAACTCCCTATTCTGCCGTTGGTTCTTTTGAAAATTCGATTCGACTATGCCCGTTTTGAGATCCACGACCCTGATGCCAAAAGGCTGGAGCTCTAGTCGCTGCGCGTCTGAGAAAGCTGCCATTGCAGCCTTCGAGGCATTGTATGTAGATTGAAATGGCACTGTACATAAGGAGGCAACCGACGTCTGATTGACAATTATTCCTCGCGATTTCAGCAGCAACGGCAGAAACGCCTGTGTAACGGCCAGATAGGACCACACATTAAGATCGAATAGTTTCTTGGCCTCCGGTATTGAAAGGTCGGACACTGGCATACCGTAACCGCCGCCTGCATTGTTGACTAGGATGTCGAGTTCGTGTATTTCATTGACACACTCGGCAATAGAATCATCTGATTGCACGTCCAAGCGGAGGGTCTTGATGCCTTGGGCTGTCAATTCTGACATTTTGGAGGGGTCCCGCGCTGTAGCATACACTTCCAGGCCAGCTTCATGGAAGGCAATCGCGAGAGAGGCCCCTAGGCCGCCATCCGAGCAACCGGTAATGAGGACCTTTCGATTGGTTGGTGGCATGTTCTCAGGTGAGATAAATCAACGATCAAGCAATGCAAGGGTCAAAAAGAAAATTGGATGATACACTCGTCAAAGGGGTCCTCTGTTCAATATATATTTGTAGCAGGTCGTGACGTCAATGACGTGAAAGAGGCATTGGATGAGTGGACGTGGCACTGTACTGTATCGAGTCATATATTGTGCTTATTCCTCAGAACGCAAAAGGCCTAGAGCGTGTGAACAGGCTTATCATACCAAACCAAGGACCACCGAATGGGATCTGCGTCACCTCCGCAGTCATGGTGGCCCACTTCCTTAAACAGTGGATATAACGGGCCAATGAGACCTTGCTTCTTGATTGTCCACCGATTTGTCTAGCTGCGGGGCTAAGCCTTCGTATTGAGATCTTTGGACCCGCCTGGGGGACGGAGAATTACTGGAAGCGGTATAGCGCCCCTATTTGAGTTTAGCGTTCCCTTGCCGTTTGGCATCGCTGTGCGTGCTCTATAAAGTCGCCCGCCAACGTCGCTTCAACTTCAACCAAATTTCTATCTATTTTTTTTTGCCCTTGCGCTTGGTTCTCCGGCTGCCTAGATTATTCTGGTGAGGCATTTTTGCTATTGATCCTCCACTGGCTTCGCCTTCTGATCTTCAGTGGACTATGAAGAGTTGATTGGCACAGAGGGACTGATTGGAGACACTGACACTGTAAAGCTAATGCTCAGCACTAGCCTTAGGCCACTGGTTGTGTGAAACCTCAGCACTAGCCTTGGGGCGGAGCGGAAAAGCCCTCAGCACTAGTCACAAATTCCACCCTCAGCCATTCTTAAGAGCGACATTTCACCACCATATTCCAATACCCTAATAAACCCCAATAAAAATGAATAAAAAAAACCCCTAATAGACCCCAATAACCCCTATACAATAGTCACCCCGATGACCCAAAAAACCAAAAAAAAAACCCAATATTTGGGGGATAATAAGGTCAGCACTAGCCTCAGGCCAGCAGTCGCATGAACCTCAGCACTAGCCTCGGGGCGGAAAAAATGTCAGTACTAGCGCCGAGGGTTTACTAAGCTAGTGCTGACCAAGTTCCCGCTTCGGGCCGACTATTAATCCATCCTCACATCAAACGGCGGGGGATGTCATGTGATGTCAATCCGAGAAGGGAAATAATGCGGGGCCTTCTCAACAACTGCTCTTCTCTTCGCGGCAGTTAGCAACGCCAACAGCTGTCTCCCGTGGCCATTCTCTTGGTGCCTGTGGTCCTTTTTGTGCTTGTGTTTTTTCTATGACTGCCATCTGATTTAGGAAGGCAGAGAGCTCCAAAATGGCTTCCGAACCGTCGGAGGAAGCTATCGAGAACTTCGTCAGCTTCACAAGCACCACGCGCGAGCAGGCTATCAGTTTTTTAAAGGTGACCACTGGTCAGATGTATACAGATTTTTCGATTGCTAATGCGGCTTGGTTTTTTTCGGATAGGCGAATGACCTCAACTCGAACAAAGCCATCAATGCCTACTTCGAAGATCCGACAGGGCCTCAAATACAGGTGAAAAGCTCGTGATGCTCCTAGATTACCGGGATTGAGGACTAATCGGTGAATTGGGATGTCCTGAATATAGACCGAGAGCTACAACAATGACCAGCAGACTTCTTGTATGTCTGTCAGATATTCAGGACATCACAGAAATCTGATTGCTGACGGGCTTGCCCTATAGCATTTCAGACCGAGCATTCGGGCTCTGCCCCGATACCAGCTATACAGGCACCTGCTCCTCCATCACGACCGCCGTCAAGAATGAACATGAATGAACCTCAAAAGCAGGCGCCAGCACCCAACACTACGAATAACGAACAGGGATTGACACTGTCAGAGCGGGAAGAACGTGAGCTCCAGCAAGCCGTTGCCATGTCATTGAATCAGAATCTTGGGCAGCAGGAGACCGGCGTTATGACTACAGAGCAGTCTAATTTCGGGGAAGCAACCCGTGAACATTACGACGAAGGTAATTGGGCGATGACACTGTTTAATGCAAGTTCGCAAGAAATTATAATCAGCCCCGACCCAGAGGATCGCAAAAGGGTTGACGGAGAACCGGCGTTTCTGCGGCCATCCCCGGATAATCAGTATCTGGGAGGATTTATCACGATTTTGCACTCAATTCCGCTTGCTAGAGAGGCGCTTTTGTGCAAAAATCATCTTCTCTCCAATTACGGCCATGACCCGCAGTGGTGGAATGGACAACCGATCAGTCTTCCCAAAATCGTGACCATGCAAGATGCGCAAGACGGCGACACCGATTGGGATGACATTCTACATGAAACGCAGAGGTTGATAGCGTTTCTAGACTCAACAATCCGGTCTTTTGGCAGTACCGATGCTCTTGCGAGCGTCAAAAGTATGTCTACGTACGATCCCGAAGGCAGTGTTGGCAAATTCCTGGAAGCATGGCAAGACGCTGCGATCCGGGCAGATCCAGGGAACAAGCTGGCAAACATATTTTCATCAAACGCTTACAAACGACCGCTTTCCGTACACGACACACCTATACACAAGGAATTCTTCAGTTTGGACCCCTACGTAGAGCCGGAACATGGACAGACGCTCTATGACGTTCTGGACCGCACAATGTGGGCGGACCGACCAGGAGATGAACTCGATGATGTGTGGCTGGGAGATACCGCCGATGTCTTGACGATCAGAATGGAGGGCACTGATGCAACAGATTCCGTTGATGTGAAAATACCCGCTGTTTTCTACCCAGACCGATATCTTGCCGACTGTAGAGACCTTGCCCGCGAATTTCGAGCGGAACGGCTTCGAATTTACGAAGATGTCTTCAAAACGGAGCGCCTCTTACATCGTTTCTCCGTTACGAGGTCCGCTTTTCGAAGAGGGTTGGGTTCGAAAGAAGCTTTGGAGAAGGCAGCAGCAGCTGTAACCCAGGTCGTGCCGAAAAGCCTTGCAAATGACATGGGCGATACAGGATTGTCACCCGAAGGCGTAAAGATGGAAGCGCAGCAGTTAGCGGAGGAACTGAAAGCCATATCTATAAAGATAGAAGACAAACTTCAAGGTGAGCGCCTGGAGCTTTGTTTAATTACTCACGCCATAACTAACGACAGGACTTAGAGCTGGAGTCGCGGAAGAAGAGCGCCACAGAATCACTTAGAGATTACTCCAAAATCCTCACAGATCAGGCTGCATCTCCTGAGGAACCGCCATACCATAAATATACGTTGCGAGGCGTCTGTACCCAGCCGCATGTGACCTATGTTCTTCAGCCCCGTGAGAATATACCAAGCCACAAACCTCGAACAACAGATGAATGGCAGTGGTGGCGTATCAGCTTCTCCACAGAGGATGCAAAAACACGGCAGGCAGAATCTAGTCGTGATAGCCATGCTGCGCCGAACAATACAGACGTCAGAGGGTACACTGCTCGCAAAGTCAGGGAAATCGAAGTCCTCCGGGCTGCACGTGAAGAGTCGAAATCCATCTTGCTTGTCTACGCGAATGCCAATGCAGTGAGCCCTCAAGAGGGCGATCTACCGCCAGCACTTCAAGTAAGCCTAATTCACTTACTGTTAACATGCCCTTTGCTAACCCAAGTCGTAGCGATTTGTAGATGTCGATAACAAAGCCTTTGGGGCTGAAGTCCAGAACGCAAAGAGCAGCCAACATGCCGAGCAGCCGGATCCTACTA
Organism: Aspergillus sp. MA 6038; assembly: GCA_003004525.2. Lineage (NCBI taxonomy): Eukaryota > Fungi > Ascomycota > Eurotiomycetes > Eurotiales > Aspergillaceae > Aspergillus > Aspergillus sp. MA 6038. Next base: position 51,432 of record PQME02000075.1, on the reverse strand, counting down.
GCAACCAGAATCAAACCCAGGAAGAAGCAAATCCACAGCAGGTAAATGTCTTCGACTACCAGGTTACGTCTTTCGACAGTGGCATGGACTTGGACGCACCGGAAATGCAAGAAAAGGGTGGTGGTTTACTGAGCCAGACTCACAAATTTACACCCTCCCAAGAGGAAGACCATACCAGCCTAGCATTAGATGATTCCGGAGGGCGAAATGCCACGGAATGATGGAAATCATTTACTCATTGATCCTTGAATGAAATGATATGCAAATCAAATAATATATCGACATAGAGGCCTACTCAGGAGTATGTGTTTCATACGAATAACTAAACAGGCTTGCTGGGTATATCCTTATCTTGGTGCTTCCTTAAGGGGGCTAATTGTCTACTTTAAATAACAGTAATAATAATAATAATAATGGAAGTCCTCATCGAAAAGCCCTTTGTCTTGTAGCTGGCCAATCATGTGACCCACTCGCGATACAGCGAGACGTACGGATTGTGGGCATCAACATCAACATCAACATCCACCACGGGCACCCAAAGACGCACAATGGCACTTGAGAATGATGCCGTAGCAGGCGCAACCATCGAACTCCTCGAAGCCCGTCTCCGTCGCTTGTCATTCCTTCTCACCGGTGACTCTCAATGGACCGGAGAGCCGTCGTTGCCCGCAAAGCCCGATAATCTCGACGACTCTGTCTCGCGACGCCTCCTCCGACTCGAAAAAGACCTTGAAAAATTCAGCAGAAATATTCCCGCGATTCGGGATGTGATTCAGCTTCGTATGCTGACCGCTTTCCCACCAAAGGATATCCCATACTGATACAAGTTATGTGTCTTTCTAGACGACCGCTTCCCCGACCTCTTCCACCCGACACCCCCCTCGACCATCCCCGAAACGCTCACCCCCCAAAACCTCGCGTCGATGGTCCTCTCATACACCTCTGCTTTTCCAGAAACTGCCTCCCGACTCTCCTCGCTCAATGATCTCCCGATACCAGATGCCCAGGCCTCTGCTGCACTCATTCAGCTACAACCACAACTGGAGCGCGTCGCACGTGGCCAGGAGGAGCAGGCAAGGACTATTTCGGAACTGCGCGTGCGCACTGCGAGGGTGTTACAAAGATGGTATGAGGTCGGGCTTGTAGGGGGTGGTGAGTGCTGGGCTGAGTGGGAGGGCCGTTTAGAGGACATTGAGAGAGAAGTCAAAAGGGAAGAGGTGGTAAGGGAGAGGAGGGCTAAGGAAGTTTGAGGATGCAAATTTATGAAGTACAGTGTTTATCTTTATCTCCTGGTATATATCTCGTGCCAGTCCGTCTCTGTTGTCACTAGTGACTTTTTGTCGTTTTGGATACCCAGTTGTTACTATTCGCCATGTACTCTGTATGCGCGCCCAGGGTACATACAATGCATAGGATTTCTCTTGGTCTCGAACGGACATGCTTTTGGAATCGTCACAATTGCAATCGAACTTAAGGCAGTGGCAAGTTTGAAAGAAGGGCCTCTGTATTCCGGTCATTTTGCCGCGTCTTTGAGTCTATACATCCGTTCGAATTGGGTTAGGCCCAGCCTTTCTTTTTGCTTCTTCAACTGTTCGCGTGGCATTGCTTCTGTATCTCCATGAAGGAATGCTATACGTAGGTTGTATGGACGGGACACAGCATACACAGCACATTATACATATTCCCGGCACCAGCTACTACCACCAAAACAACTGAAGAGCCTGCCACCGCCGAACCAGGAAGCTAAGGAGGAGCTTTCCGATAATATAAGGTGTTAAGTATGTTTGGCGGTCCTTTACTTCGCAGACTCATGCCCGAACAGCCAGCTTATACTTTCTCAGCTTCCCGTTCTTTTTTCAAATTTGCACCGTACAGATGTAATGGTCTTTATCCATGGTGTGTTCTAGTGGTAATGGTTTAGATGGATTGAAGCCGACTGATGGGTACGGGCTCAAGCATCAAGTGGGAACTTGTCTGGTATAATGCTCAAGTCACTTGGAGGCATCAGTCCATGTAATGTATAGCATGGAGTAACTGTCCCTGGTATAAGAATAGACGAAGACCCCATGAGGGACTGCGCTATTTACTGATACAGTAATGATAGAAAGAAATTAATTGTAGATTTAGCTTAGCCATAACCCAAAATGCATCACTATAGACATTCATGAATTCACTTGCTCGTAGACTTCGTCCAAATTGCAACAAGATGCTAGGATTGCAGGCAATTCAAAGGAACCTTTCCCGAAGGCATAGATAGCATGGCAGATTAAATGGATAGGTAGGGCAAAAGTGGACCGGTACTAATACTCTGCGGCTAAAAGACGGAAATCAAGGGCCACCGTAAGTGTCCGAAGGTGGAGGGAATGTGACTGATCATGAACATGATCCGCAGGTATATGAGACTGTCGGTGACCAGCTCATTGAACAGGTCGATCTGAAAAGTGAGGAACCCGGGGTGCAACCGGGTTGGATATCATCATTGAAAATACAAGGACGGGTATTCTTCTCCAAAACACAGTTTGCAATCCCTCAGAAGTCTGCAAATAATGGCTCATACTTTTGCTTCAGTTCATCGGTATAAATGGTAGCATGTGATGATGGTGGATCAGGGTACTCCTCAAAGTTGCCCGTATCTGCCGGGTGGTCGACTCTCGGGATAATAGGGCCTTTGATACGCCGATTATAGAGGTCGTCGAAGTTGACACCGTGAAAGAAAGGATGCGATTTCACTCTCGCCGCACCACCAGATATATACCCCAGGCGTTCTGTCGGATTTGTCTTGCAGAGCAAGGAGACAATATTCTGAGCTGCCAAAGACATGTTTTGCGGAAAGCGCAGGTGGCCCTCCACGATCTGCTCATAGATTCGCATGGGGTTTTGGTCCCAGAAGGGCGGCTGTCCCACCAGAAACTCATAGATAAGTATTCCCAGAGCCCACCAGTCCACTGCGAGTCCGTGGCCACTATTGTGAATGACCTCGGGAGCGAGATATTCCGGCGTACCACATAGAGTATATGTCTCGCGATCACCGACTTCTTTGGCGAAGCCAAAATCAACGAGTTTGATATGGCCGTCAGCGTCGAGGAGGATGTTTTCGGGCTTCAAGTCGCGGTAAGCAATTCCTTCGAAATCGTGCAGGAATTCAATGGTCAAGGTAATTTCGGCTGCGTAAAATCGTGACGTATTCTCGTTAAATCGCCGTGCCCGTCGTAGATAACTGAATATCTCACCTCCAGGGCAGTAGTCCAGCTGGGGGAAACGAATTAGACTCATCATTTCCTCCGAGGACAAGCTTTGACGGTCATGCGTACCAACATGTATAAGTTTTGTTCATCGTAGAATGATGCGATTAGACTCGTGATAAATGGATGGCCGGAGACAGCGGCAAGTGTTCTCCGTTCGCTACGGACATGTTCGACCTGCTTCAATTTGATTACTGCAGAGAGCAACGAAATGCATTAGCCTACTGTGTTCCAATGACTGCCAGGGACATCCTCACCATCTGCCTTGCGCAGTATCTTCAGCGCATATACGCGATCCTTCTTCTCATCCACTTTAAACCGGGCTAGCCACACTCGAGCAAAAGTCCCTGTTCCGATGAAAACCCAGCCGTCAGCGACTTTTCGCAGCACAAGGCTCGATTCGACTCACCAGTACCCAGCGTCCGTAAAAGCGCAAAGTCGGAAAGTGCCAAATTCCGTGCTGAGATACCCAAGTGTTTCTCCTCCGGACGACCTGTGATAACGAAAGGGCTCAACCGTCGCTGATGCTGCGGTTGCTGCGGCGGCGGCGGCGGACGGATGGAGGTCCCCATCTGTTTGTCTCCCTCGTTGGCATCGGGGGAACCCGACCCAGCATTATCCTTCGGAGCCAGTGAGGCACCTGGCACCTTTTTATGTGCCGAGGATTCGACAGTTTCCGCAGCCATTGGAATGGCAAGCAGGGATCATGTCTCGAGAGGCACAAGCGGGGATAGAAGCGTGGGGGGGAAGCGGTGGACGAAGAAGTGAAGGCAATAATTAACCAAGGGGGTGGACGCGTAGGATTTATGAAAGTATAAAAAATAAGGCTGAAAATAAGATATGGGCCCAGATCTTATATTTAATGATAGCAGAATAATTAGGGGAGAAAGAAAGGGAGAGAGAAGAAGAGAGAGAGAGAACAGGTCTACTCAGCCGTGGCCATGTCTGGTACTCGATGTACAGGCGGCGCCACTGAGCAGAGGAGAGCCAGTTTTGACATTATCATGATTGTTATTGCAGTGGGGCAGAGCCAGAGCAGGAGATCGGCCCGTATATAAAGATATGAAGTATCAGGGCGTTATTCTCGGGGATCGCTCTGTGGATTCTGCCACTGTCCTTTCATATGGAGAGAGGTTTTCATTCCTCGTTCGCGACGAGCTGCGAATAGGGAGCCGGTCATGTGACATACCTATACCTACCACTGCCAGGGTATAAAGGAACGAAAACAAGTGTCAAGCGCTAAATGACATGCAATAGATTGCCAAAGTAGAGGCGACAGGCAAGAAAACACAACGCAATACGTGTAGCATCCTATTCTAATCATTCTCTAGAGTACATACCCGCAGCTCAGAAACAAGAAATCCCACACACTACCCAGAAAAGTAGAAGGCAAAAACTCCCCAAACGCCTTATTCCTCCACACGTCCATACATATGCAAGATGCGACAGACACCAGGGACGGGTATTGGCGTCCCTAGTGCAGTTCATAGGCGTAAATTCATTCATCTGTGTAAAAGGATTGGCTGTGGGAGAGAAGCAGTGGGAAATAGACTTTTAAGACTGTAGGCCTAGGCCTACAGTGCTAAAAAGTTCTGCATCGATGCCTTTGCGATGCCAGTGTCCAACCGGGGGAATCCTGCTCCCCCTGTATGGCGTGGACGTACTTTGTGGCGCTTGCGGAATTAAGGCGTCCAGTGACTGATCCCATATTTCTCGAATTGGAATTAAAATCATACAACAGCTCTTTACTGGTCATCATAGCGAGGGGTCTGTCTTCCAAGTTCCTGTTACAGAGTCAGCACTTTCTTCATCAGACCTACGGAAAGAGACGGAACGAGATTACCTCCAAAATCATGATGCACAAATGCCATAGGATCATCGATATCATTAGATCCCATCTGCCCAACACCAGGACTAAAACTGGTGATTGGCAAGACCACTACATCCCCGACCTTCCTATGTGCTTCCTGACCCGTGAAATCCTCGTAGGTGACACTGCGCTTGGACCCGGGCTCGATATTGAAATACTCTGGGTCATTAAAGTATCTGAAGACGGCATCCGTCCATGCAGCCGGCCCGGTGAATTCGACAATGGTCTTGTCCATTTTTCCGCTTGAGAGCCGCTTGACCTTTTTCATCCGCAACGCCTCTTCGGTGACGTAGGCCACGATGTCGCGGAGAACTGGATGGCCGGGTTTTGCCTGGATGGTCCATTGGCAAAACTGAATGCGACGCGAATACCACTCGTGCCAATCCGAACGGTCAGGATCTGCCTCGATCCCAACGACCAGGCCCACCGTAGATTGGTCCAGATTCTCGGGCAGCCACTCGGAGGCTGGTTTCAAGGCGGTCGTGTCAATGTCACTGTAGATACCACCGCGCGCCAGCAGGACTAAATACCGAAAGAAATCGGCCTTCAGAACTGCCAGCGGCAGGGCCTCGAACGCTTCCACCACCTCCGGAGTGGACGCGAAGTAGTATCTGATCAAATGGCGCTGGGTGTCGTCGGTGATGACCTGGTGCACGAACCCCGGGTTCAGCTCGGTCCAGCTGGCCTCGGGGGCACGTAGATCGTCGATAAACCACACCGACGATGGATCATACTTCCAGGTCTGCCATATATACGCGGGGAATTTGCCGTCGAGGTCGTAGGGGAAGTGGTATCGTAACCGGTCGCGCAAGGACGCTGTCGCGGGAGGCTGGAGAGGCAGCTGCTGGACTGTACCCTTCTCCGGCGGTCTCTGCGATTGTTTCCCGTCCGGTCGAGACCCAAGTTCTTCGGGGGATATAGGTTGCGCGTCGGAAATGGAGGGCGATGAAGAAGAGGACGATCGGAGGAGCAGGACGCAGGTGAGCAAAAAGACTGCTGCAATTAATGCCTTGCGAAAGGTGAGCATCCTTCTGTATTATATATTATCAGTACCGCAGTACTATTATCGTCTTGATCGCGATCGACACGACAAAGAAAACCGTGAGAAGCAATGATAAATGGAGTGCCTGGAAAAGGAAATCCGCGAGGTTGTCCGCAATGCTCCGCGGACGATCCACGGGTCCAGGCAGGGAGGAGCAAAAGGGATAAAGGCAGGGTTATTTGGAGATATCCATATTTTGTAACAAGGAGAGGATGAAAAAGCAGAAGAGACGAAGACCGAGGGTCGATTATATAGGCATTGTTATCGGGAATTGCATGGAGTGAGTGGGATTTGAGAGAAGAACGGTCTCTGCAGGACAGGAAGAAAAATGAAAAAAGACTACGCGGCAGGCAACGTCAGTGCAGAAGAACAGATTCTTATCTATTTTATAGAAGAAGAGGCAGAAGAGGCCATGGATCCGGTCTACGGCCGCGTCATAGCTTGATCTCTCTGTCCTGGTATACAGTTGATCCTTCATCTCAAGTGGTTACGCTCACCGGCTAACCTCTCACAGTCACCATACTTGAAACTGACCGTCGAAACACGATACAACACTAAACGAATATATATATATGCTGTCAATCAGGAACACTGGGACAAATATGTTCCCTGCGAAGCTTGAGTGGTGATCGCAATGTCGTGCGCCATCGTCCCCGCTTGTCGTGCTTCTGGGCCATTGATCTGAAAGAAGTAACATCAGTCTTATCCTGATATCTTGGCAGCTCTCGGTTCTCCCCTGATGGATTGAGTTTTTTTCGCCCAACATGATCATTCAGTGACATAGATGACTCCCACGGACTGCAAAGTACGGACGGAACACATAAATAAAAATAAACGGCACGAATGGACAACAGACCTGTTTCGACGTCTGTCGCCCCGCCAGAAAAGGCAACTGATATAGCCATGGAGGCAAACTCTGCACCAGAGCAGCCATCGACTGAGAAACACAAGCCTTGGTCGATATGGACGGGGAAACGAATCGCATACCTGAGTCTGGCCGTGGGGATGGTCGTGGTCACCATTGTTCTCGTCGTCACGCTGTCAGTGGTGCTGACCCGTTCAGGATCCCGGGATGATCCCAGTTACCACAATGAAGCCAATCGTCCCAGACTTGTTCTCGGTAACTTCCCTGACCCGGGTCTGATCCAAGTGAACAATGGGACCTGGTTTGCCTACGGGACAATTGCAAAGATTAACAGCACGGAGGTACCACAAGTGCCAGTCGCGATGTCTCCCGATTTCACCAACTGGACTAAATTGGCTGGGTATGATGCGCTACCGAAAGTGGGTGCCTGGGAGACGGATATGAACCACTATGCTCCAGATGTCTTTCAAAGAGTGAGTAACTATTATGGCTGAAAGATGATATCCATGCAAGTACCACAGAATGACACTTGCCACAGGACGATGGAAGATTCGTGCTTTATTACTCCGGTGAATTAAAAGACTGGAAGCAACATCACTGCGTGGGCACAGCCATTTCTATAGACAAAAGCCCCCTGGGGCCCTACCAACCGCACAACACTTCTCTGGCTTGTCCCTTGCATCAAGGTGGTGCTATCGATCCTGCACCGTTCAGAGATGCAGACGGGAAGCTCTACGTCACTTACAAAGTTGATGCAAACAGCGTCGGGAATGGGGGAAGTTGTAACAATAGCAAGAAACCCCTGGTGTCCGTTCCAATCTTGCTGCAAGAACTTGAGAAGGACGGCATCACTCCCGTGGGCGATCCGATTCAAATCCTCGAGAATAATGAGCATGACGATGGCCCTCTGGTGGAGTCTCCGAGCCTGGTTCGGACAGCAGACGGCATCTACTACCTGTTTTTCTCCTCCCACTGCTTTACCTCGCCCAAATATAATATCAAATACGCCACTTCCTCGTCGCTCCGGGGTCCTTATATCAGAGCAAAGCGACCACTGCTTCAGTCAGGGGACTTTGGTCTGAGCGGCCCTGGAGGAGCTACCATTTCTCACGATGGAACGAAGATGGTCTTTCACGCGAACTGCGAAGATGTACGGTGCATGTATGTTGCAGGAATCCACATCAATTCTACTGGACCAACTGTCACACTGTCTGGATTGTGATGGTATGCGAGCTTGAATACTGTATATACATATCAGGGGTTTTTAGACACATTGAGGGGTTCCCATTTCTATTCCGAACTCACCTCTGGCTACTTTTAGCTCACTGAGCAGATCTGAACATGTCGTAAATCCTCCCTGAGCAGCCCATAATACTGTATTCTCCCTGACTGCTATTCTTTATCTCTTCAAAGCACTGGCGCCGTTGTCTCTTATTATCCAACACTCCGAGGCAAAGCTGGCGTGACGGCGCGAAGACTGGTGGTTTTGGTTGCATTGGCGTTTCTTTGTCCTCCTTGACCTTGCTGACTTAGGGCTACACCCCATGATACACATCCATACCCATTTTTTGCCCAGCTCTAGGCCTTTTCCAACATATTCTTCCGGGCTGTCCATAAATCATTCCCCATTCCCAGCCATGCGATGCACTTAGTCTGATACAACTTCTAGCTGACGGAGAGAAGATGGAAAAGCACCGAGAATTTAATTAGAGCTGCATGGCACGTTAATAATTAGGAATAGGCAATCGATTGGGACGGTAATCGCTTCTCCGGCTTCCGGAAGATAAGCATCAAAACAGCATATTTCTTGGATCATAACCCCTCCAGCGCGCCTCCCACTGCCGGTCCAATACCTCTTTCGCGCCTGTGTGTTCGAGTCGCGCCGCATCCCACATAACATATCCCCAGAGGCGGATGTCGTCTTCCACGACCCATCCAAACTGGTTGCTGTAGGTTCCCCTCCATATTAGTGTCCAGGCTAGCGGTGGAAGCTCCTTATGATCACCATGGAAGGGGCACGGTTCGCGTTGTGTTTCCTTCCAATCCCGATCTGAGGGGTATTGTTCACGCCTGATGGACTGTGGCTCATCACTCATGATTTGTGTGAGAGAAGCACCTCGTGACTGAGAGATCTGTCCTTGCATTGTCGAGACCAGATGTGCGTGATTCTTCATTTTGAAAAGGACATTATGCAGCAGCTGGAGGCCACGAGATAGTGTCCCCTCTAGGAGAATGCGCCTATTCACTATCATTCATGTGAGCGGTTACTAGCTGTGCCTTGACAGTAGAGTGCTATTGATGCATGACCAATAGAGAAGAGAAAAAAGGAAGTAATGCAAAACTGACATGCGCTATCAAAATCAAATGCCCCTTGCAAAGTGGGCGACCAGCGGATGTCATCAAAAACTTGATCGAACATCTCTTTAGTAAAAGCATAGGCACAAGCTATCTCCTCGACCTCCCAAGGCTCGTATATTCCTATGAATATTCTCAAGATGTCCGCATCCTCAAATTCAAAGAGTTGTTGACAGCCAACCCTATACTTACTAACGCCAAAGAGGTTGCAGTAGAGTTGGAAGCGATACAGAGCACGTGCCAGACGCGTCTCCTCTGCTCCGCTCAGAGGCCCATTGTATTGAATCTCTTTGGTCTCTTTAGTGAGATTTCCCAGTGCCCAATAAGTATAGTGCTGGATGAGAGGCTTGATGACTGCGCAGTGGAAGGTCACCATTGATATGGCTTCATCCAGGGTGAGTGTCTTCAGGAATGAATACTGGGGCAATTTAGAACGGTGATCCTGGTAAGCCTCAAGGAACCGGGTGATCTCCTCCTCGGTGCGCGATATTGAAAACTCTATTAATCCAGATCGATAGACAGCGTAGGCATCAATAGCATCGCCACCCAAAATTGTTGCCAGGCATTCGCAGAGCAGGTGCTGGCGATCCAGCAGATATTGCTGGTGATAGACAGGAGATGCATGGACTAAGGCTCTGAGTCCTCCATACTCCAGCATGGAAAGAAGGTAGCGTCGAATCTCAGCTGGGAGGTTTTCCAACGGTGCGTTAACTTGGATTAGGGTTGGAACAACGTAAGCCGTTGTTGCTGCAGATTTGCGATATTGTTTGCCCATGAGTTCCATTTTCAATTATCTTGTCGGATGGAACGAGAAAGATAGAACAGCAATGATTCATCGAGTAAACTGAGAAGATGGGCGAAGCGAAACAAGGAAAACTGAAGTTGTTTCCTAACAGTACAGTCACGTGATGGTTATTCGCCGTACGATGTAACCCAGGAAACAAGCTACTGACAGATAAGCACTTCCAGAGAGAACCTAAGAGATCGGATGAAGAGTGATAGTGTGGTAGATGTCTAACGCACTAAAAGAGCGCTGCGATCATGTGGCTTTGAGAACCCAAAATCCTGGTTCTCCCATTAATACAAGTATCAATGCCCGTCCACAAATTAATATGTTCCTCACGAGAATGAAATCGTATATCAAATTGCCACTCTTGCAATCCTAGATTTAGGTCGCTCACGCGTCTTGGGTCTGCCTCTTTTTTCGTCAACAACAGTATCGCGCTGTGAAGGTGCAAGCGACTATCAATCGGAGTGCCAATACTGGATTGATGACGTGGAGCCACTGGAAGAATGCATATCGGGTAGCTATTATCTTATCATGGTTGGGAATATGCAAGGCTTAAAGGCGTGAAGTCAGAGGTCAAAGGCTCCCTAAAATGGTAATCTACGATATAACCTGGAGACCAATCAGAAGCTTTTTAGATGACGCAAAACCGAGGCGGTGATATCGGGCAGATAGTTCTCACCGCCTGCCGTAACAGGAGGATACATTTTCCAGATCGTCCGCCCGACTTTCTCGATTTCTTGGATTGTCGTCCAGGGTTGGTCTGTCTAACAACGATAATGAGCGCTTTCAATGGAGCAGTTCGCTCAACCTCACGGAGGGTATTGAGGCAATGCGACGCAGCTTCAAATTTTAGCAGCAGAACACGATTCCAATACATATCGCAACCCTCGCATCTTCGAACACTACACAACGCCCCCGCTCGAAGGTCCCCGTCGAGTCAAGCACCGAAAGATTCTTCCAACCCTGCTTTATCATTTCCTTGTCTCGACGCACAGGAAGAGAAGTCCGCACAGCTGTCAGCGCGATCTCTCGAAACTGGCCCAGAACCGTCGTACACAACGGGCCAACATGAAAAGTTCAATTGCCAGGAGCCCTTATTGCTGGACTGGGGTGGGGTACTGCGGGAATTCGATGTCGCGTACGAAACATGGGGTCAGTTAAACGCGGACAAGAGCAATGCTGTTCTGCTGCACACTGGACTTTCCGCGTCCAGCCATGCCCGCAGCACTGAGTCGAATCCGAAGCCTGGGTGGTGGGAGAGATTCATTGGTCCGGGTCTTCCGTTGGATACAAATAAGTATTTTATCATCTGTACGAATGTACTGGGAAGTTGTTACGGGAGCACGGGGCCGTCGACTATTGATCCCTCCGATGGAAAGCGATATGCCACCCGGTTCCCTATCGTAACGGTGGAAGACATGGTGCGCGTACAATTCCGTCTGATAGATGCGCTTGGGATACAAAAGTTGTATGCGTCTGTTGGATCCAGTATGGGTGGCATGCAGAGTCTGGCCGCAGGGGTTTTGTTCCCTGAGCGAATTCACAAGATCGTGAGCGTCAGTGGATGTGCGCGTAGCCATCCCTACAGTATCGCCATGAGACACACCCAACGTCAAGTCCTGATGATGGACCCCCGCTGGGCCCGCGGGTTCTACTATGACTCTATCCCGCCACATTTCGGTATGAAGTTGGCCCGCGAGATTGCAACCGTTACCTACCGGAGCGGACCGGAATGGGAGAAGCGATTTGGACGGAAACGCGCAGATCCCAGCAAACAACCTGCCCTGTGCGCAGACTTCCTCATCGAGACCTACCTCGATCACGCTGGTGAGAAGTTCTGTCTCGAGTACGACCCCAACAGTCTCTTGTACGTCTCGAAGGCCATGGACCTCTTCGACCTAGGCTACGAGCAGCAGATTGAGACCCGAGGTCGTCGGGCCGAATACGAAGTCAAGATCGCCCAGGGCAACAAGCAGCTCGAGCAGAACGACCCCGCCTGCAGCCTGACTCTCCCGGAGAAGCCCTACGAAGAGCAACCATCCGTCACCGCTTCTACGCCCCCAATCAACGAATCTATGTCCGGGCGTGGTGGCAGCGGCGAGGAGAGCCCTGAAGCACCACCGCAAGACCTCGTCCGCGGTCTAGCGCCGCTGAAGAATCACCGTGTGTTGGTTATGGGCGCGGCAAGCGATATCCTCTTCCCTGCTTGGCAGCAGCGAGAGATTGCGGCGACGCTCCGGGCCACTGGCAACAAGAACGTGGAACATGTTGAATTGGGTGAGGACGTGTCGCTCTTTGGGCATGATACATTCTTGCTTGATTTGGAGAATGTCGGTGGCACTGTTCAGAAATTCATGGATTGAGAAGAAATACCAAAAAAGTTATGTATTCTGGTTATTTTTTGAAGCGCTCTCGCCTCACATAAAGCAATGAAGTCAATGAGCTGAGCATGTATAGTCCTTTCTCATTTTCTTGTTTATATATTTACACCTATATAACGTGGACCGACAGGTCCTTGAGCATTGTCATAAATTCATGTTGTCAACTATACCTTCATCAACAGTAAGTTTGATAGTATAAACACTTCTGCCAAGAAATACATCAGCTGGCAGCAGAGAAAAACAGAGTCAGAGGCCCTCAGATTAGCTCTCAGGTTCTCAATGATTTCCAGGCAAGAGGTAAACCCTATATGCCGGATATCTTTCAACTTTGGCTTATGTATAAGATTTTACACTCGTCACTGGGCTTGGACTGGTGTTTTTCGGATATGACAGTATTTCATGGGTTCCAAGGCTGGATTGCTTATGTGGTTAATTCGCATCTTTTTATCCTTAAGTCAGTTAACGGGGACCTAAGTCCTTCAGCAAGCCTCGAGACAAGCGGTGGAAATAATCATTTTGAACAAGAAAAATCGGATCCGGTTGGTTTCAAGGTCACGAGATGGCCTAGATCCATGTAAAATAAACGACACTGCCCGTATTAGGGTCTGTGTAAACATTTGGTCGCCCAAATATTAGTTACTAATAAGGCATGAAAACACAAACATTCTCCAAAAAGGGGCAGACAGTCAAATTTCGCTCCCGCCAAAAATTCTCAGCGGCATCACATCAGCTTGAAAACTACCATTTTGATTACTCGTCAATGGCTTGCTCAACGTCGTTGCCTTGAAAGGTATACAGACGGAGCATTATAAATGTATTATCGCCTCTGATCATGTTTTCTTGATATCGTCATTTGTGCGCCGGCTGAAGGAGGCGCTGAGCCCAATATGAAGGAGATAAATTTGAACTTGAAGATAGGTAAAGTGTTCAAGGCATAGTAGCCAAGGGAAGAGAATGGACCAAGTCGGCCAAAATGAGGTGGTTGGTAGAGTAAGTTGAGTAAGTTCAGTAAGTTTGATAGGATGAGTTCAGTAGGATGAGTCCAGTAGGGTGAGTTCAGTAGGGCAACTTTAGTAGGATGAGTTAGTAGGGTAATGTATAAAAAGATGTGTAGAATGGAGACCTTACATGAAGACAGGACCGATAACTTATCGGACCCTCCATGCACCATGTGGATAGTCTCCAGAACAAGCCAACATACCATTAGGCAATTGCGGCTGTACGAACGACAGACTTCACGAGTACTGAGAAGAGACTATATTGCTGATGGAGAATCCCTAGGATCTCTGTTCGTCTCAATCACACACAGCCAAGCAGGTGTCTTCTTCCACTCGATCACAGTATGCATGTGCTTTCCGAAGGATGAAGTCCACCGCATTCGCAAATGATTGCTCTCTATTGCGGGGTGTCATGAGAACGCTCTTGTGCACTGATTTATCGTCATTGGGACCAGTAATCACTGTCATTCTTCTCAGCTCTGCGTAGAATATTAGCTAGGATATCTGCAGCCGCGTCAAATCCAACGTACCTGGCGTTGTCCGCGGAAAGACAATAATAGTAAGGAAATTGGCAATAAGGAGGGAAGTTGGCAAACGCGACCCGACGCGACGGAAATCATTTTCGCTCTGGTCACGTGATGGAGATATCAACAAGACCCACCGCGGACCACAATTTGAGGGCATGACGACAAGGATGTAAAAGAGAAGCGACGTCTTTGCTTTTGGGAAGGGTATGCCAGCTGTCTGCGCCAGTATGTGGGCCTATCTTAGGGTTTTAGAAATATATGAATTGTTCGATTCTGATTTTTAGTGATACAGGTACACCGCACATCTTGACCATATTCCCCGCCGCCACCTTAATCGTGCTTGAACCGGAACGACGATATAAACCATACGGGAGAAGGACATATATGCCGTGAGCCTAGAGGCAGTGCACACAATGTCATCCTGGCTCCAACATCATGCCAATTCTCACCGGTCACAGCTGACTGCCACTGCTGTGATTTCCGGAGCTGCTGTCGCAAGCGCCATACTCGGTTACCAAGCACTAAGACGGAGAGAGGCAGTGGATAGCCTCAAGGCGTCGATTCCGGATATAAATGACAGACATCAAGCAGAGAAGGTTTGTAAAGGCATTATTTGCGTCTGTCATATACTGTCCAAATGGAGACTGATTCACAAAATGAAGCTTACAGAATACGGCTCTGCGGCATCTGTACCATTAAGCAAGGAAGATGAGCGCAGTGCAGCACTCGCACATCGGGCGCAGCAGGGAGATTATGATGAAGGTAATGATCCTTTGCATATGTTGTTCGCTTCCTTTTCTCTTTGAATTGGTTAGAGTTGACAGAATGTATTCGTTGATCATAGATCTCATCCTCGAACAGCTCGCACGGAACCGGGTATTTCTTACCGACGAAGGCCTTGCCAAGCTTCGCTCGTCGTTTATCGTAGTTGTCGGATGTGGTGGTGTCGGGTCACATGCGGCAGCTTCCCTTGCTCGATCAGGAGTATCCAAGATTCGACTCGTTGATTTTGACCAAGTTTCTTTGTCCTCGTTAAATCGACATGCCGTCGCGACCCTAGCTGATGTCGGTACGCCAAAGGTGCACTGTATTCGAAGACGGTTGGAGCAGGTTGCCCCGTGGGTCAGTTTCGATTGCAGGAATGAGCTCTTTGGGGGTTCCGCGGCGGATGACTTGCTGGCTCCTTGGCCTCTTACTGGCGACGGTCAAGGGCAGAAACCAGACTACGTACTTGATTGTATAGACAACATTACTTCCAAGGTGGAGCTGCTACACTACTGCCATAGACGTTCGATTCCGGTGATATCGTCGATGGGCGCCGGATGCAAATCGGACCCTACCCGTGTCGTGGTTGGCGATATCTCACTGAGTACTGATGACCCTCTCTCCCGTAGCACTCGGCGGCGGCTGAAGGTCCTTGGTGTCAACACTGGCATCCCAGTTGTGTTTTCGAACGAGAAGATGGGTCCTGGCAAAGCAAGTCTCCTCCCACTGCCCGAAGAAGAATTCAACAAGGGTGATGTGGGCGACCTGTCTGTTCTACCTGATTTTCGGACTCGCATCCTTCCTGTGCTGGGCTCCATGCCTGCAGTATTCGGCTATACGCTTGCAAATCATGTCATGTGTGATGTTGCGGGGTATCCGAATGATTATAGCGCTGGCGGAAAAGGTCGAGAGAAATTATACGACAACATTCTAGCATCCATGCAGGGCTTGCTTGAAAAGCTAGCCAAGAGCGAAGCTGGCCAAGAATTTACTGGATTACGGTTGCCTATTAGCAAAGAAGACATTGGATTCCTCGTGGAAGAGATCTGGCGGGGGAAGAGCGTCGTCAGCGGCCTTCCCAACCGTTTGACTTTGATCTGCTGGGAACGACCGGCTAGAGGTTTCCTTCCAGTCTCTGAATGGGAAAAGGAGGGGCAGAAGTTCATTCCGCTCTCGTTTAAGGATCTTGTTTGCCTGACCAAGGAAGAGGCTATTCGGCATGAGCGGGAAGTGCTTCGAGGGGCAAAGAAGCCGGAGGAAATTTATGATAAGGAAACTGTCCAGAAGGCGACAGAGAGGATGAGGGAAGCAGATTTTTACGAAAACTATCGTGATCATTATTAAAAACGAGTATGTATGTATTCGTTATATAAAAGTTATGTACAAAATATGATGCCACAATCAACTTTATGCATACGCTCGATCGTGAGGCCGTCAGCCAATAGCAGACGTTGCCCTTTGCATTTCGTGTCGTTTGTATTGATTCTCATTGCTGTCATCAAATATGCGTCTGAAGGAGCTACTGCTGTCTGGGTTGTGAAGAGAGATATGCAGCATCTTAACGGTTTTGGTGAATTGTCCCCCCGCATGATCAGCGCATGAACAAGTCGAAAGGCAGATTAGGGCTAGATGACAGAGTAAACAGAACAACAACTAATAGCTAGCACTATGCCAAGTATGAACACCGACTCTCTTTTTTTCCTCCCTCCAAGAGTTTTAGCTTATTCCCTTGTGCAGACTTATCGGGACAATAACTGGATATTATATCCTATTATAAATCGACCAGTCGAGACTACCTACAGAGGTGTTCCAGCGTCCAAGGGAAGGCACACAAATTGAACGATTCCAGCCCTTCTGAGATAATGCTTGTGGAGTGCCTACACATCTACACATGTACATTTGGCTAGCGCATGAATTGATTGACACCTTCTAATACTTTCTATCGGAACCCGGGCCCGGAGAGTTTGATTGGACTACCTTCGACCTGGTGGCACTCTCTGTATTATGTGGGTGCTTCCCATTTCCAAAGATGCATATTTGCCCGTTTCGCTGGACAAGATACCTACACTTTGCCCACCATTATCCTTGTGGGATGCTTTTGGAGACCAAAAGACATTTGTTCGAAAGGTTCGCGCGCATACCATACCTGGAATGCCGCCTGCCATCCGTATCGGGCCACAGTCACGAAGCCGGAGATTTCGATTGGGAGCCATTCCAAGGGACTTCCAACATGCTTGGCAGCGGTCCTCGTGTAATTTCGAGGATTCTATCTGGCTGAATCCGATGCCACGTTCTAAATATGGTCATATTTCACCTCTAGTATAGATCTACACCTGACGCGATAGGGGTAGTAGGTGATCTATGACGCATTCTATTCTGGGTAGCATGCGTATAACATAGTAGAATACATACCCATCAACTGTATTTAGGGCATTATTGTTTGACCGTTATTTCCTCGATGAGTTGTCATATCATGAATGACAACCTGAGGCACAACTTGATATCACCGCCACCCACCGCCAATCTAGCTTGTCTTGCCTCACTTCCAGCATTGACTCACACCAGGGCATAATACACAAATTTAAACATACATTCGGCCAGCGGTCTCGACTCCACACATAATCTTCTTCTTTGCATTCTAATTCTTATCATATTCGTGGCGACATTGGCAGTCGGCTACAACTCGTATCGATATCGTCATCATCGACGGAGTCCGTCATTGCAGGACCACCAACCAGACGAGCATTCATTCCTGCAAAACATATCAATAGAAAAACCATTTAAACTGGAGCATTGACTCCAAAAATCCGCTTCATACCCGGGAATACCACCATGACCATGACGACTTTCCCGGAAATTAAAATCCAACAAATAGACCCCGACATTATCCGTAACAAACGCCTAATTGTTATCGGCGATGTCCACGGTTGCATAGCTACGCGTGCGTACTACAACACCATTTCCTATTCTAATGAAGTCCTCGGCTAATGCAGTGCTATGTTTTACTCCCCATAAAGTGGAATCATTACTAGAAAAGCTCTCCTTCACGCCCGACACAGACCATCTCATCTTCACAGGTGATTTGATTAATAAAGGGCCTGATAGTGTCAAGGTTATAGAGTTGGCGCGCCGGTATGGGGCTTCAGGTGTCCGTGGGAATCATGAGGACAAGATTTTAAAGTTGAGGAGTGAATTTGCGCTCTCCAATGGGGGTGTTGTAAGTAATGAGGGAGAAATGGCCCATTGCCAGAAGGAAAAGGAGGCGGAAGAATTGGTCGGTGAAGATGAGGACGACGAAGATGACAGTTCTGAGGGATCTTCATCATCAACCGACTCGGGAAAGGAGAAGAAGAAAGATAAAAAGCAAAAGAAAGAAGAGAAAAAACTGAAAAAGAAACTGAAAAAGGAGCTGAAAAAAGACAAAAAGGGAAAGAAAGACAAGAAAGACAAGAAAGACAAAAAGAAGAAGAAGGAATCCAAGGACAAAGACAAAAGCGAAGGTAAAACTGCCCGCGAACATCACCTGGCCCGCCTCCTCACTCCTGAGCAAGCCCACTGGGTCGACTCCCTTCCCATCATCCTCCGTCTGGGCCAAATTCCCGGAATGGGCGAGGTAGTCGTTGTGCATGCGGGTGTGGTCCCGGGCGTGGAGCTGGAACAGCAAGACCCGTGGAACGTGATGAATATGCGGTCGATTAATCGGAAGAAGGGGAAGCACGAGGTGCTCGATACGCCGGAGGGGGACGCGTGGGTTGACGTGCGCTTTTCCCTTGATCCATGGTATACTTGGCGCGAATGCCAGTGCTAACTTTTCTTCAGCTTTTCAATGCACACCAATCGACACTGTCGACACAGGGCAAAGATCCCGAGGCATCGCAACCCATGACCGTCATTTACGGGCATGATGCCCGGACGTCGCTCCGTATTGAGCGATACACCAAGGGATTGGATAGTAGGTGTATTAAAGGGGATCGTTTGACGGCGTTGGTAATTGAAAAGGAGGGGAAACAGAGTCTTGTGCAGGTCGATTGCCGGGATGAGGTTGAGGAATAGTTCGTTTAATTCATATTTCTGTTTGCATTGCATTGGTTCGCATTATCCAATCATTATGCAATGAATTTAATTAATGTATGAGTATACGGGGCGTTTCAATTATCCATGCAAGGATTATCTTCTATGGCGAAAATGTACAACCACGACAGACAGATGGGACTAAACCTCAGGACGAGTCTCATTCCATCGCCCATCCACCTCCCACACCGCCGGCTTTGTAAAATCCTCATACCAAAACCCACCACGTACACTGGTCCTGACAAAGGCGAACCGGAAATACTCTGGATCCCCTTCCATATGTCTGGTCCAGTTAAACGAATCCACATTCCCATCGTCTGCTTTGAAACTGAGAAACCGCTGAACATCATTCACCTGCGCGCTGATTCCCTCCGCGTCTGTCTGAGGGAAATCCGGGAAGTTGAAAATGATGTTCTGGCTGGAGAGAATGGTTGGCGGGGCGACTGCGGGGAGAGGACTGCCCAATTGTGCACCATCGAGTAGAGCCGCCGGGGTTTGCAGGATACTGTCGAAGCCCCAGCGGGCAATACCATTGATAAACAGTCCCACAAGGAGACCCTGGTAGAGGAGGCTAGGGCGAGTCTGGAGGGTTGTCCCCGGAAGGAAGAGAAGGCTGAGGATATAGTGGTGGATTCGCAGGTTCATGTTTGGAACAATTATAAGGGCCACTACACCGGCGACCAGCAATCCGTAGACACCTAGCATTTTGGGCATGCGGCCTTCGTTTCTGAAGGCGATGGCTTGGGTGATGACGATCACAATGAGGACCCCAACAATGATCATCAGGGCTGTAATCGCGCCGGGTTGTTGTTGGAGATCGTGAGGTGTGAGACGGGATATTGGGATCTTGTCGAACGTGTCTGTGTTCAAGGCTCCGACCCAACAGGCTCCGAGCCATAGAACCGTTTTATCCCAGTGAGCCTCAAGTCCTCTCAGGGTCCTCCCGACGCAAAAATAATATATAACGAACCCCACAAATGCTGCGGGTAGAAATCGGCCCAGCGAGATCGAGACAACTTCATGTATATTTGGAGACTCAGGAGGGTCCGACGAGAGTCCCACCTGGAACCAGACGATGAAGAAGATGGAGGTATAGAACGCCGCAGGCGAAGCAACACAAAGCGAGATCAACGTTGTGACCACCACAGCAAAGGCAAAAAGAGACCACCGGACATCAGGGCAATCGATGCCCGGATTATCCGCAGAACCACCTCTCTCCAACGTATATGAAAGCGGGAAGTTAGATGCGAATCCCAAGCTTGACATACCGTTCTTCTCCACGGCCGGGAAATAGCCCTGCTCGCCTGTACGGCGCAAAATACCGCACCCGCCTTGCTGGTCAGAGATGATGCCAGCATGCAAGGCCGCAGGACAGATGTACGAGTCACCGCGAAAGATGCCAGGTTCGCTGCCATTTGAACCCCCAACAATAAGGCTTTGGTAATTGACCTCCTGGGGACCCACGAAGTACGGCTCTAGCAGAAAGGAGAATGAACAGCCGGCTGGGCAGCGAAAGGCGAAGCCTTCCTTGTCGAAGGGACGACAGCCATCAGCATTGAGTCCGCACTGGGTAGAGCCAGACCTGCGGGTGTCAGCAACGCGAAATAACAATTATGATATTGTGTGTGGTATCATACCAAAGATTATCATGGCATGAAAGCTTGACCGGCTTCCCGTACCCTGGTACATCGATGCCATTGACCGACGAATGCAGGATCGAAAGAAAGACCACGAACCACGTGGTGATCACAGACAACAAAAGCAGAACCTTTGCCTTCTTCGTCGGACATTTACGGTCGATCAGACGCATCGGGGCTGTTTGCCAACGGCGCAGCCATGGCGTTACGTGGTACTTATGCGGCCGCGCGGGACCCTGAGCCCACGCGATAACTCCGTCTACAGTGCAGGAGAATTTCCGATCCGTGGCGTATTCCGGCCGCGACGGGCGGACAGAGGTCGGGAGCAGCGGCTCTGAACTGTACTCGTCAAGTCTGGCCGAGTCGGAGCTTATGCGCGGCATCGTGACAAACTGGTGGTCATTGAAGTCCTCGCCATGGCCGTGTTCGTGTTCGTGCTCGTGGTCCAGGTCCAGGTCCAGGGCGTCCAAGGGGTATTCCTGGGGTTCGCGGGGTGTTTTCTGGGAGGAAGAAGTGGAACTGCGAATTGAACGCTCCGGATCTTCTTCTCGGCGCATTTTGTCTATTCTTATGGTTTTTCTACTCCTTGGTATGCGACGGGGTCGCGACGAGACGTACGTTGGCAGAGCACGCTGAGTCAGATATCACGAGACCACACAGGTGCATCTGTCTTTTGAAGTACAAATATATCGTCTATAGGCAACAGACTAACCCTCGTTTGCATGATCAGAAATTATCATATTGCTAAAGTTCAGACTGTGGTGACACAATTGGTATCAGCCTTTGGAGATAACCCCTTATGAGCTTTCATGGTGCCTACCAAGCAAAAACCTACACCCTAACGTTTGCCTTTCCTGTTTTGGTAGGTGAGCAGTGCTGCCCTGAACTTACTTCATTGGCTTGCACATCGCATCTCATCTTGCCTTATGCCTTGCATAGCCTTTTCTTCAATTTTGGTACATACGCATCTTCCATGATTTTCATAACAGACATGTGTGCGCCCAAGCGGAACAGAAAGCAAGGGACGAATGACCTTTCCTTTCTCTCTTTCAGGAAAAGCTCCTAGAAGCCAGACAACGTATCCATTCAGAAACTCAGAAAAACCTTCTCAGGCATCATCCCTGCGGCCTCACAGCTCGGGCTATGATGCCACTGATGAATCCATTGGAAACTCGCCTCTGCATGACCTGGACCTGCGAATTGATTTCATCCTCAGAAATGCTGGTGGGCCGTAAAGTTTCCAGGACAGGTTGGCTAACGCCAGAGCCTTGCGGCCAAAGGTCCCGATATAAGAGGATAAAGACTTAACCAGTTTCGCGGATCTAGATACGCAGACAGACATCTGCAGCGCACAATTTACCGTATTCATATGCCTTTTTCACCAGGCTTGACTTGCGATGATCTATGTTTTGGGATTCAATTGATTTGATGGCGTGGCAGCCTTTTTATGGAATCGATGTCTGAAAACAAAAAGTCAATAAGCCCGAAGTGGACTGATTCTTTGAGTTATAGGACCCCAAAGGAATCAATATTAGGCATTTTGTCAAAGGCCACCAACGACCCAGATAGTGACTTGGCCATTTTACAGAGATTGTTGATGTTGCGTCGACGAGTTGTTGGGACACCGAACAGAGTGGTTACAAAACGCCTCGCTATGTCTTTTCCACCTGTCCAGATATATCTATTCCGATCAGACCAGCAAAACAAGAAAATGGGGGCCCCAAGCCTTAGCCACTCAGGCATTTCTGGCTTAAGATGGGATTTAATTTGATCGTGTCATAGAATTGATTAAGTCTGATAGCAGCTCGATTCCCTTGAACTTCATAGAACGACCTAACTGAATATCAACCCTATAGCGCTCGAATCAGATATTGCACGGATCAGAACTTCTGCCCTATAGTTAACTTAATAGATTTGAGATGCTTGGACAGGTATTAATTCAGTGTATATTACCCGAAAGTAGGGTTGGTATTAAATATTAGATTAAATAGTATACATAACGAGCGTCAAATCTGCCACTAACATGCCGCATGAATCATGGTCGTCAGCATGTCAACAGGGGTATCAATAATATATTTCATAAGTTATGAGCATCTTCCCATGCCTCCACGTGGTTTCGTCCCTGACCATAGCCATGGGTACTGAGGCGTGTTCAATATGCCAGTAGATTAAATGAATTAAGCGCGAGTCGAAGGCTGCGCAGGCTGTAACACAGTAATGTAAAGAGAGTCGTATCGGTTTTTGATGGATTTCTTGCTGCCCAATGTTTGAGACAAAGGCCACATCACATGGCTTGAGAGAGACGAGCTGTAGCATTGCCAGGACCGGCATCCGCGTTTAGACGGCAGAGCGGTTCCAGCGGCGACGGCTGGTAGAGCTGTCTTTGCGGAAAGTGAACCAGATGCCCTATTGTATGTTAATACTTCTCTCTGCCAATGAATTCACATCTAAGGAGAGCCGAAACATACCACAATACCCGAGACCAGCCACACAAATGCAGACAGGAAGGCAAATGCCTCAGCAGCCTTCCAACGACCGCAAGTGTCACCGTTCAAAAAGCCACTCCAGTGCCAGATGCTGCCGCAGTTGAGTCTGTGAATGGCATCGACGAGAATACCAAAGGCTGCGAACCACGCCAGGGAAAGAATAATATCAACTATAGAATCCGCATTAGTCCCCGAGTACCATACTTGACGTGGGCTTTTTGCCGAAAACATACTTGGGAACAGGTAGAAGCCGAACGAGCAAGGAATCAACCATAACAGTGCCAGCAGAATCGATACACCCGCGACGACTTCGGAGTAAATCCAACGGGCCTGAGGCCAGGGGTCGATGTTGTCGAGCTTGTCGAGGTAGTGACCGAGGATACCCGCGACGACCTTCTCAAATCATTAGTCTCTCTCCCTTTCCCTCTCTATCCACGGGATATGTGGATACGTACCGCACCGAAGAAGATTTCGGCCACCCGGAGGACCATGGACACGATGCGCGAAATGACAGCCATGATGAACGTGGGAGATTAGATTAGATCAGATCCAGCTCAGTCCCTTTTTCTGTCTGTAGACGTGTGTATACAGTTGAGAGGCGGACGCAACGGAGCAATCAGCTGGGTGTAATGCAGTAAAAAGCAACACAAAACTGACGAAGGACGAGAGGACGCGACGGCCTTATAAGCAGCGCGCAAAAATCTCTGCCTAGAAGGGCTCGGTGACAATCCAGCGGACCGGCGAGGCGTGATTGGCCACGTGCAAGGGCTAGTCACACTACGGAGTACAGTGAAAGTGTTGCCCAACTTGGCTTTGAGCCAAGCAGTGCCGTCATCCCGAGTGGGGCTGAGATCGTCAACTACTTTGAGTAGTGTGCTGTGATGGCAGTAGGGTCGTTGGCAATTTCTGTCTTGGTTGTAATGATAGAGTACTCTATACAGAGTGGTGGTGCCAATGAGGACCTATTCTTACTGGGTATGGTACATAGCAGGCTCTACTAGACACTCCATACTCCTGCCGCCACGTGTTTGCCCTGAACCATGACATGTTCATGCTGTGGCCGAGTGCGGAGCATAAAATAATAAGAAAATATGTGATAATAACCTGCAAAAGCAAATCATGCGGACTGATTGCTGTTAAGGCTTATCATGCCCCACATGGTTCCCCAATAAACCCAATACTACAGAGTAGTGAACACGGCCCACTCCAGCTAGCGCACAATACACCGCTAGACCGACTACTGTAGCCCCGAGTTTCTTATTGGGCGTAAATTAAACACGCCAAGACCGCCAAGCCATGTCCCCATTGGATGCTGGAGCTTGTTGAATAGGGCAAGCGGGCTGTGTTCTTGTTCTACCAATCTGGAGACATCGGTGCCTGACGGGCTGGACCGAGGTTCGGGATACTTTCGGCACGTTGGAGTCAGTGGAAGGTGTCCCATGGTCTATCTGTGAATCATGAAGCATTTCAGTGAACTGGTTCTGTGGCACAGGTCCATGATTAGCAAAACAGGTCTTTACTGTACGGAGTACGTACCCTGTATAGCATGGCACTCAGGATACATTCAGCATTCCAGAGATATACTCTGTATTAAACAGATACTGGTATAATCCTGACGTCATGTTTCAGTTCCATCAGCCCTACAGATTAGGGACAGATCTAGACAATCCTAGGTTCTTTTTAATAATGACGCAAAAATCAATTACAATCCCTTTTTGTCGTGCTCCAAAAACCACTCCATGACTGTCCGAAACACTCCCTTGGCATCACTCTCGATCACATCCCCATGACAAGGAATCAATCGGTTAAAATCCCATGTATCAATGCGCCGCATGGACGTCGTAAACGCCGTCCGGTCCCGCGGCGAGAGAATATACCACGCGAACCGCTTCTGCCACGTCGCCGGCGGAGCGGTTGATAATAACGGCTGCACAATCCGGGTGAGAATCCCACTATTTGGTGACTCGTCCGTCCGTGAGTATTGTTCCCGCGCGGGGAGGTTAAAAATTAGATCAGCCTCGATGAGGGTCTTCGATGGTTTATGCAGGAAGATTAGCTCCCGTGAGCCATGCCCGTGGACATATTCCTTATCGAATTCCGCGTCGAACTCGTCGGAGATCTTCTGCGGGCTTCCTTGAGTGGTGTTCTTCTCTTTCGTGAATACATGCTGGAAGGGCGTATCTTTGAATTCGAGCACAGATTGTCTCTTTTCCCAGAGCCCTTCGGGGCCGATGACCTCCGCGTCTGGATAGGCTTTTTTCCATGCTGTTATGTGCAAATGGTGCTCCAGATCCAGCGCGGCAATGTATTTCACCTTGCCGCCCAGCGAGTTCACTGTCTCACGTACCTCAGAGGTGAGCGTGACTGGCGAAAACACGGCCACGGATCCGGTGGCCAACCTGACTGTTGTATCGTCAGTACATATATTTTTGTGGTATGGTCTTGAAGGAATACAAACCTAGCGTCCCGCGTGCTCCAAACTTGAGACGCCCGAATCGTGCAAAGGGCAGGCTCATGGTGATGATATCTGGTGTGACCTTTCGAATCGCCATCACCTGCGATGGGTTCGTTGGGAAGAGAACGGGAGCCATGGTTGTGCAATTCCTGATCGAGGTGCAATGCGCTTACTCCGTAGGATCCCGCAGGATATTACCGCGATTAAGGTTGGGAATCGAATCCCAAACGTTATATATCTTATCCAGACTTGTTCTCTGAAAACGGAGGGTTATCACAAAACAAAAAGAGTCGGAATGTGGGGGAATGTTGCGGGGTTCAGCTGAAGCTGGGGGGCTGGAGCTGAGGTAGAAATAGTGATAAGGGCGCGCAAACAGTAGTTTAAGCCATATGGAATTCTTGCAGCGTCCCGATGAAAGTACTCCGGTATTATAAGTATTACTATTTGGCTCACAGCTAATGGCTGGAAATGATGTATTCTTGGCCAAGGCTGGGTGATGTATGACGTTTTGGTTACTACTTCTTGGCTACTTCTTGGCTATTCTTGGCGTATATTATCCCCTTGTACTATGTACTACGTATGAACTAGACAACAGATTAAAGGATGTATTCGAGTAAATATATGCACAGCCAATGAATGAACATAGCCATATCCTAAATATCCCAAGGGTATCTTTCGTGCTTAAACCAGAACAAATCAATCCCTCCAATGCACAGCAATCAACCATGCCAACCGCGTCGGGCGCCTTCCTGCGGTTCCTCTTGACGATGCGGGATAATGCAGTCTCTCCCATCATACAGGTCAATTATCGCCTGCCATGTCTCGAAATCGAGACTGAAAACAGACTGGTGCTTCTGGATTCCCCTCTTGTGAGCTTCGCTGGGCGCGTAGGGTTTGGTGGCGTCTAAATGGTCAATGATGGTTAGCCAGAGCAACAAAGTCTGGACACTGGGAACAAGACATACGTAGCGTTGGCAGCTCTCGACTGTCAAGGGAAATACCCACTGTCCCGTCTCTTACCAAGAAGCTGACGTAGAACATATTCTCCACGCTCTGCCCAAATGACTTCGGGTTGATACAGAACCGGAACAGAGGAATCCCGCCATCGTCAGCGATGTCATACTTATCCATTACTTCGTGGATCATCTCTTCGCTGGGATCTTCCTCAAGGTCTGACAGGATCCTATCTACAGTATTTGTTACTTCTTTTTGCGTCGTCGCAAGCAACTGGTTGATGTTTGCGCAAATTCCTGTCAGATTGAAGGACTCTTGTCTATCGAGGTCCTTCTCCTGGAGTTCATGTGGCTTCACAGTCTGCGAAGGATCGATGCGCTCCCGGGCTGTCCGTTGAATTTGCTGACGCGTGCGCTTCTGCACCGATAATGGTCCAAGTAAGAATCCCGAAACAGACGGTCGAGCGTTATGGACACATGCTGCGCGACCAAGCCAGTCCCAGTTCATGGCGTCCCCTTCTTCATCCTCACTGTCACCTGCATCCGCTTGGGACTGGCGCGGGCGACGGCGCTGGGTGCTGCTGGGGAGCGTAGCGGATGGGTCTTCCGGTCCACGGCGCATAAATGTTATACATTTCGAGACAAACTCGTCGACATCAATCCCGGCTGTCGCATCGCCCACTGAGAGTTGCGTCGTTTTCTTGTACGACAGGTCGGCTGCGCTGACCAGAAGGCGCGAGTCAATCGTGGCGTCCGACGTCTGCTTGACATGATCGAAGTATTCATTCGCTTTGTGAATGGTGTCTCGAATTCCATGATTTCCGGCCCGCAGAAATTCGCTACGAGAATCTATGCCATGACATAATTAGATAAGGTCCCGAAAAGATGAACCAAAACTCAAAATATAAGTTATGTTACCATGGAGGTCCCGCGTCAAATCTCTCAGACCCTTCCGAATCCATCGTCGTTCTGTTTCATCCTGATCCGGATCATAGTATTTCTTATCGGGATTTGCCTGCGACAGCGGGATCTGGGTGCCATTCTGGATATTCGACGCTCTATTCGCCAGGCGTGGTCGCTTATTTGAAGTTGACCTCGAGGCCATATTCTGCGTTGACCCTCGTTTTCGTGTAGATTGTTGGCGGTTTTCTTTATCTGATATAGAGGTCTCCGGTGAAGAGGATCGGTTTGCGAGGTCGTTTCTGATAGAAGCGCGCGCCATTCTTTGTTCTCTTTGAGTTAGCTCCGACAGATGGCGATGCAGCGTGGGGGCGATAATAATGAAAGAAAATCCGCAAGATCTGCAAAGTATGACTTGTCAACAAGTGATAAATCAGTATGTACCACCTGAAGGAGAGCAAGCCCGCGCAAGAACTCGAGGCTTGGTCATATCCTGAACCGGCACTTAGGAGAGAATTCGCGGCGCGTCGGAATACGCGAAGCGATAACGGTCACGTGGACTAGATCCCCACCGAGCGTCATCTTGGAATCTAGGCCAATCAGCGATCGCTTAGGCAGCTTCACCTCATGCCGCCGCGATACCTTCATAGTCTCCTCGACCAGACGATGACGGCGTGAACAGCAGTGGAAAGGGTCTCTTACGAAAGATGGAGGCATTCACTTTTGCTGTATCCACGCAGGTGGACTTTCCAATCCACGTCAGGATGTGGGTGGGCTCCCAACCCCTGGCTATTCGGTGCCTGTTTGAGAAACTAACTATCATTCAACGCGATATGCAGTGGCTCGCTGGAGGGAAAGCAGAAACAAGCTCCGTTCTCTGTCCTGCTAAAACAACCTGAATTACGACATATTGGTTCCGCGCAAAATCCCCTTTCCGACCTGTTCGTTACGGTGCAGCTATGGTCCGATTCGAAGCCGTTGGGCGTACCCTTCCAGACTTCGTACAAAGCCTTCAAAGCCCGACGGGCATGGAATGAATGGTTACAGATGCCTTTGTCAATCAAGGATGCGCCTTCCAAATGTCAACTGGCTATTACTATTTGGGACCTTTCCCCGTTTGCTGGCGAGGGAGCACACGGCCACTACGTCCCATTTGGCGGAACGACCATCCAAATGTTTGATGACGAAAGTAAATTGAAAATGGGAAGGCAGAAATGTAAGGTATACCGACATAAAGCCGCCGACGGCTTCTCTTCCACCACCACCCCATCGACCCCGCCTCCGAAACGACGTAAGGCCCACGCCCCGGATCCGCTAGGCCCTTCCGTGGAAGAAATGGAGTTGGAAAGGGTTGAGGTTATGATAAAGAAGCATGAAATGGGCGAAATACCTCGAATTGACTGGATGGACCAGATGGTGTTTCGTCAACTAGAGAAGCTCAAGCTGAACGCTGAAGAGGCGGCGAGGAAACGGGCAATCCGTCTGAACGCCACGAAGCGGGCCACCACGTCTAAGGGGAACGATGAAGATGATGAGGAGGCCGACAATGAAGATATAGACGATGAAGATTTCGTTCTGTATGTCGAATTCCCGCGTTTTGATCACCCGATCGTTTGGACCGATTACCAGTACCCACCACCACCCGTCTCAGCACACCTCCAAAATGCACCAGCAAACCAGGCTGCACTAAAGCCTCTCCCTGAAGTGCGATTTGGCCCCGGCATTGAAGGGGGCGAAGGTGTTATCAGGATATACGACCCTGAGCTAGGCCAGACAGGGAACCCATGCGAAGACAAGCACAGGAGGTTGATCCGCAGTCATCGCACTGGTATTATGGATCGCGACTTGAAACCGAACCCTAAGATTCGTGATGAGCTGAACACGATTCTCTCATATGAGCCAACGCAAGATCTCACCGCTGAAGAGAAAGATCTCATTTGGAGATTCAGGTACTTCCTGACCCGCGAAAAGAGGGCTCTTACAAAATTTGTGAAGTCCGTGAACTGGCGCGACGTTGGCGAGTCACAACAGGCGGTAGACATACTTCCGAAATGGACTGAGATTGACGTGGACGATGCTTTGGAGCTCCTTGGCCCTACGTTCGACAATGCTGCAGTCCGTTCTTACGCGGTAGAAAGACTTCGAAAAGCAGACGATGACGAGTTACTCCTATATCTTCTACAGCTAGTGCAAGCGCTAAAATACGAAGATAGCTCTGACGGGGAGATGGAGGACGCCGCCTATGATTCGTCGCTGGCAAACTTTCTTATTTCGCGTGCTGCCAACAATTACAAACTCGGAAGTTATTTGCACTGGTATCTGATGGTCGAATGCGACGATGCTGGTCCAGGGACTTTGTCAGCGCAACGCAGAGTCTTTGCGCGTGTTGAATATTATTTCATGGCAGAATTGGAACAGACTCATCCAGAAAATAGGAAGACATTACTGCGCCAGGGTGAATTGGTTGCTGTTCTTTCGAAGATCGCCAAAGATATCAGATTCTCTCGAGAAGCCCGACCCATAAAGATCGAAAAGCTAAAGAAATATCTGAAAGACCCAAAAAACGACCTCGTCCACATTGACCCTCCGCTGCCGTTGCCATTGGACCCTGATGTCTTGGTAACTGGTTGCTTTCCAGACGAGTCCAATGTTTTCAAATCGTCTCTGTCTCCGTTGAACATCACATTCAAGACATCCGAGGGACGTAGGTTCCCCATTTTGTTCAAAGTTGGCGACGACCTCCGCCAAGATCAGCTCGTCATTCAGATCATCATCCTAATGGACCGCCTCCTGCAAAAGGAGAACCTTGATCTTAAACTGACCCCCTACCGTATCCTTGCCACCAATGCAACAGCCGGCGCAGTCCAATTTGTCCCTTCCACCTCGCTTTCTGCAGTTAACGCCAATTACAAGTCTGTCTTGGCTTATCTGAGAGCTCATAATCCGGACGAGCGTGAACCACTTGGTGTCCGTAAAGAAACCATGGACACCTACATCAAATCGTGTGCCGGATATTGCGTAATAACCTACCTTCTTGGCGTGGGCGACAGACACTTGGAGAACCTTCTCCTAGCGCCGGATGGACATTTCTTCCACGCTGATTTTGGATTTATTCTTGGTCGCGATCCCAAACCGTTTGCCCCCATGATGAAGCTCTGTAAGGAAATGGTCGAGGGAATGGGCGGAACTACATCCCCTCACTACCTGCAATTCAAACAATACTGCTTCACCGCGTACACAACTCTGCGCAAGTCTGCGAACCTCATCCTCAATCTCTTCAGTTTGATGGTTGACGCCAACATCCCGGATATCCGCGTAGAGCCGGATAAGGCCGTTCTCAAAGTCAAGGAACGGTTCCATTTGGAGATGAATGAAGAAGAGGCGATTCGACATTTCGAGCAGCTGATCGGGGATAGTGTTAACGCTATTTTCGGTGTGGTCATTGATATGTTCCATGACTTTGTGCAGGGCTGGAGAGCTTGAGGGTTATCTGTCTCGTTCTTGGGATTGGGAATTTGGGGATATGCATGGTTCTGGATTGTTGTCATATATCTGATACACCTGGGGCAGGTGCATAGTTCTGGTTTATGAATGATACCCGTATACGAAGCGACGATTGACTATTTGTTTGTCTCTTTGATACCGTCTCTTTGCAGGCCTATATCAGGCATAATAAAGGAAAGGCAGCTTTACTGATATGACCAATAGGACGTATAACATTGATGAGCTCAAGCTCAAAGAGTATGAGTATGATTCTAATACCTCAATGTTTCGGAATCGAAATAAACAATAGCCAAAACCTTTCTGAAGACCCTCGCATTTCTTGCGCCAGGCTCTTAGACCGTCGCTCTTAGGTTGTACAATTGCTGCTCACAAGTGTTTACCTCCTATTTCCTCATCCACACGCGGGTAAAGGTTAAGCTCCACCCATTCATGAATCGCATCGTCATTCCTTGCTACCCGTATGTCGTCTCCTTCTGATATCCCATGGGGCCTGGGGGACGTCGCAGACGTCGACGTTGCATTCCGAACGTCCCCAGATGGAGCGGCGAAGGTACTACTGCCTTCTTCGCTCTGGTCATGACCTTGAACATGGCCATTAGCTCTTCCTGTAACCGTTTCGACTGTCCTTTCATTGGCATCCTCGTCGTCTTCCGGGGTTCCCTCTCTACAAGCCCACGCATCGACAAACCTAAGAACCTCCCGTGGCCACCATTTCTTCATCAGAAGCAGCCGAAACGGCACAAGAGCAATTATTATGACCGGGAATACCGGTGCAGCTCGCGTCAAGGTGACGATGAAGATGGCGACGGTCATCGCGATTTGAAGGATCGTGTAGACATGAATAGGAATGTAGGAGGGTTTGTTGCGCGACTGCATATCTGCACCTGCATCTGCATTTGCGTTTGTGTCGGCATTATCTGCATCCAAATCTGCCTGGCCCTTCTTTGCCAGAGTCGGGGGAAGGGAGGGTAATTCAGATGGTGGTGTGAGGAGATAGAAGGCGCGGTATAAGATAGGGCTGCGTACGGTGTTAGTATTGGCTAGTTCCTCAAGGCAACAGGTTGTACGTACTTGACTGATAAGCTCTGTTCTCCCATGAAAAGAAATAGCCCAGCGAGCACGCTGGTCGGAGTTAAACCCAGCACTCTCATGAACGGTGGACTAACAAATACGAAGACAGCCCCTGCTTGAAGAAACGACGACCACCGCTGCTCATATACGCGCTTAACCTCGCGGGTTTGAACTTTTTCTTCGCCGTCTACAGTAATGGTATAATTCTCCTGTTCTGTGTGCATCAAGGATTCCGAGTGTAGAGGCGCCTGTGGTAATAGTCCGTTGGAAGGTGGTATTCCAAGAATCCCGCATAGAGCCGTAGTCGTGCCTAGCAGGATGATGTCCCACGCGAATCCACCGGGTTTCCGGGTTCCATATCGATCTATTGTGCAAATAATCGAACTTACCTCGTGGTCGAAAAAGAAGAGGATAGTTATTATAATTCCTGGTATTATAGCGGCAAAGACCCATGCGACTGGCAGTTTCCAGAATTCCACGATGAAAGTCTCGCGGTCTGGGGATGTTGGTTTAAATGTAAGACTAACGGGAAGAGTCATCTTATCCAGCTTAGCCAGTTCGCCAGCATGTGGCAATGCTATAAACACGATAATGGATATTGCAGCAGCATACTCCGTCAAAAAGAGTCGAACGTAGCGATGAAACAAGGGTCGCCAGCTCTCTGCTGTTGAAAGAAAGATAGCAAATAGCATGGTCCCTACTGCACCTATGACAGCATACAGAAAGGCTGCAAAGGAGAGAGCTTCATGTGCTCTTTCAAGTTCCTGGATTGCTTTGTGAAAGTAGATGATGCTGTTCAAAAGGGCGAATATCTCTGTGGCAAATGTGGTCACATATCTCATGGTCCAGTCATGGGCGTTGGCAATGGCTAATACATAGTGCAGCCAGGCAGCATGGATGAGTGACCAAGCCATGAAAGGTAAAAATGGGATCTTCAAAGGTCAATACCAGGCTAGATGCATGAATGACAGAGAAATGGCACTAATCACCTTAAAATCTTCAATGCATAGCTTATATATATTCTCTGCAAGCACAGAGAAGGGGCCTGTTACCCCGAGGATTGTCAATGGCTGGATAGAAAACCTGAAATCATCTGTACTCAGCACTATGTTTGGGCGAAGAAAATGCATAAGGGAATCACGGCCTCGATTCTTTTAAAGAAATCATTGAACCTCGCTCAGGAACCTACAGAGAGAACATAACCCCACACAACCCTGTACTGAAAACGACTTCAATAGTCCCCCAACTTTTCCCGGTCAAGACATATAGGTCACTCGCGAACGTAATACCAGGCAGGAGATTTGTAAAGAAAACGTAAACAGCACTGGCAAAGATCAACTGATTAAATATCGTCCAATCTGATCTGTATCGACGGCGAAGGTTGGTTATATCCTGCTTTAGCAGGCGAAAAGGCCACAAACGACCACCAGCCACTGAGCCCCGCAGGATTCGAAACCGTCTAGGGGTATGCTTCGAGGGAGTGATGATGGAGTGGACATCCCCTTCTGGGTCTTCAGCTTCTGAAGACTCATACCGTTTCCTATATTTGCGGTTCCTCAACCGGGACTTTCTTCGAAGGGACGAATCCCGTGCAGAGCGTGGCCGAAAAGCAGATATCAACGACATAGCGGGGTTTCTTATCTCACGCAACGCATATTCGTGACATTGAAGTTTGTTCGAATTCGGGGAGCATTGTGTAGAGACAACAGGTCGATGTTATCAGCAATACCACGGGCAATAAAAATCTTCAGAGGAAGCAGCCCGGAATCGGTGCATAGCCGTTGGAAGCATCTACTCAAGAGAGTTAATTGCAGGAATTATTACTATGTAGACGTCAGGTGCCTATATTGCCGCATATATTTTACCGCCCTTTATCCCGCCTTCTTTTTATGTCCAGACCATCCCGTGCTGGATTTGACAACCAGCTTTCGTTGTCCATATGAAAGTGTGGATAAGTCAATTAAAATGAGTGCCAGCCTGGTATCCGATCCAATCCCATACCATCAGTTCCCAGTGCTCGCCAATTTATGATGGCAGCCAAATTCATCCCGCGCCAGTCCTTCCCCTACTATGGTTCCATCCAAAGGTCATATTACCTGGGACACCATCGGGCTGGGTTAAATAAGATGAAGAATATGCTGTCATCTATTGATTACGTCGTCGAATGTCGTGACTATAGAGTTCCCATAACTTCAATCAATCCCGTGTTTGAGGAGGCTTTAGGCTCAACAAGACGGTTGATCGTTTACACCAAGAGAGATCTCGGTGCTGACGCTCGATCCTTTGCACGGCAGCAGGTAAGTTCCAGAAATGCGATTGTACTACGCTATGTTGTTTTCGGTAGATATTCTCCATGCATGGTATTCATAGCTTTCTTCTTTCGCAGGTCGAAAAGACGATACAAGGCTTCGATAGCAAGAGTGCCGTCTTCTTCGTTAGCTCATCCTCGCGCCAGGACATGAGTCCTATACTTAGACATCTTCGAGATGACGCCGAAGGGCCAGATAATCTCATTGGATGCCGGGTCATGGTAGTTGGAATGCCAAACGTTGGGAAATCGACATTGATCAACGGTCTGCGCAACTCTGGCGTGAAAAAGGCCAAGGCTGCACAAGCAGGAGGTCAACCGGGTGTCACACGGAAAATTGGGACACCAATTAAGATTATCGAGAGGGAAAATGATTCTTCTGTGTACGTGTTGGACACGCCAGGTGTGTTTATGCCCTATGTGCCAGATGCAGAGAATATGCTCAAACTGGCGCTCTGCGGCTGTGTGAAAGACTCGGTCATTTCACCCATAACATTGGCAGACTATCTGTTGTATCATATCAACTTGCGTGACGAACAGTTGTATCAACGGTGGTCCGAGCCAACAAATGAGGTCTCTTCCCTTCTTGATAGGTTCGCACGGTCTACTGGGCTTCTTGCGAAGGGTGGCGTTCCGAATGTTGAGCTTGCCGCACTGCATTTCATCCAAAAATGGCGGTCTGGTGAACTGGGAAAGTTTATAATGGATGACTTGCAGGCGGAAGATCGCCGCCGTCAAGAAGGAACAACCGAGTCAGCAACCAGTATATCTCAGGCACGGAAGACAGAACAATTGGCGAAGAAGGGTAAACTCCAGCAAGATCCAGATCTGTAAATAGTCTATATAGAAGATCTTCATATACAAAGAGAACGAATCTGCATTGGTATCATCAACAAGGTTCCTTGCCTTCCCGCTAAATGCATCGCATTATGATAGAACAACCTTAGAAAATATGTGGGAAAGACAAGCCCGAACATGAGGAGGAAAGAAAAGGTAAACATCTGTAACGCCAGTTAAATGGAGAGAAATAAAGAGAAAAATGGTCCGCAGCTTCCCCGACGCGAATATCAAGTAATCTTGTCCAAGAGTCTCCTCCTTCGCCGGTCAACAAGTTCTTCTTGTACCTCCTCGAGAGTCGGCAGTCTCCATTCCAAACCATCACCGCCATCGCCTGGCAGAGGCTCCCAGCCGTCCTCAGCATCGTCTTCTTTCTCCCCGCGCAAATGCTCCACGGCCTCTCTTTCCTTCTGTTTCTCATAAGCCAGAAGCGTACCGTCTTCTTCATCGAGTCCGTATCCGAAGTAGTTGGCGTCCACCTTCTTGGTCGCAATATCGCCACCTCGTCCGCGCTCTTCACCCTCCTCTGCTAGCCCACGACCCCGTCGAGCTGCTGCCTCAAACATCTCCTTGACACCCGGAAGCTCCCTCGCGCGGCCAAAATATCGATACCCCTTCCCACCGCCTGGTATTTCTCGACCGTCGTCGTCATATACTCGACCTGAGCCACGCATATAATTCGGCCCGCCGAGATTCCGGATTTGCATCTCCCAGGTCCACTTTTCGCGCATGAGTTTGTTGATCTCGTCGTTCAGATCGCGAATCTGGTAGTCGCTGAGGCTTTGTTCCTGGATGCGGGATACTTTCCGCGAGATCTCTTTAAGGACCTGACCGCGCCATTTCTCACACATTGGAATATTGTCCACCGTTGTTATGGCCTTGGGGCGGCGCGTTCGTCCCATGTCAATGATTCCTAAATCCGCGGCCTGCTGGGCCCGGAATCGGAAGAGCATCGATTGCGCTTTCTCGCTGTTACGTGCCTGTTCATCGAAGAGAAATATCGGTTAGCAAAGATTAAAATGAACTAGGAGTTGCAAAGGTTCACTGGTTATAATACACTTACCATGTTTAAGTTTTGGCTTCAAAAAAAAGGCCGGCCTGGCAGAAGGCAGGACGTTAAATGCTGCGCGACCAGAGGAGGGTGGTAGGAACAACGTTCTCGTGCTGCGGCGCTCGAAGGCCTGAGCTTGACAGCTCGCCGGGCAACCGGCGCTATTATTATCCGCGCGGTTAGTTAGCCGTAGAGACCGTTGACGTTGATAGTCCAGCGACTTTGAGGGATTGATATTACCGTTAAATAGTCGGCTATTGAATAACATCTGGTGCTTATACTAAGATGTACTGGAAAGGTTCCACAAGATAAGTGGGGGCACGTGCAGTCAATTGACTTAGGTTCATATATATTACTGGAGAGGGAAGAGAGGAACAAGAGCTTGTGTCAAAGCGATAGAGGGGAACCTAATCTTCAAATAATAAAGCACTGATTGGGCTTAGGGATGATCAAATCACAATTAATTCTTAAGCGTTAACACCTATGTAGTACAGAGTACAAACAGCCTCCATGACCACAACCAAGATGCACCCATCCATAGAACCAAGGGGAAAAGAAAGGATAAAATAAAGAAGAGAAGAGAAAAGGAAAAATTGGGGCGGAACAAGCATATCGTCAGAGGCATTTAAACATGTACACATGAATGAAAAATAAATAGGAAAAGCGCCGTAGTCCTCCGTCCCTTGGTAGCTCGAATCATCATACCAAGGTCCTCCCTCGTGTATTACCCAGCATCCAGATAAATTATCAAAGGTACTCAGTATTCATTAGGGAAGAATGAAGTCGCCTGAGAGCAGTATACCTCACAGAAATCCCTTAGTGTTGCTGGGCATCCTCTGTGGCACATCGGCCGGGTTAAACCCGTTGCTTCCCCTGCGGCTGCCAACATCACTGAAAGAGGCCATAGGCCGGCCAATTGCACTGCCTCGTTCTCCCCAGAGGCCCTTCCAGCCATCTAATTCCCGTTCCAATCTCAAACTCTTTTCACGCTCTTCGTGGAGTTCTCGTTCGGATCGACGCACGAGGAGTTGTGTCTCGGAGTCGCCTTGCTGGAGCTCTTCGATGTTCGCGAGAAGGCGCTCAACCTTGTCACGGGACTTGCTGACTTCATCGTTCAGTTGAGAGTTCATTTTATCTCGTCTCTCAATTTGAGATTGGAGATCTTTGACAGTGCGGTCAACATTCCGCAGAGAGCGCTGCTCCGTATGATGTTTGCTTTCTTGCTCTTCCAAATGGGCTTCCAGCTGTTTCCAATCGATATGTTAGTAACTGAATAATAGGGACGGGAAAAAGGGTGACGCCATACCTCTGAGATACGCTTGTGCAAGAAGCGAACATCCTGGCTGCCCGAAGAGTAGCTCTTGGTTTCGAGATCCACGCATCGGAGCTGGGATTCCTTGAGCTGCTTCTCCAGGGCAGCCTTGTCTTTGAACAGCTGAGCATTCGACTCTCTCTCCGCAGTGACTTCCTTCTGCATTTCCGTGACAAGTGCCTCTGCACGTCTCATCTTGCCAACGGCTGCAGCAGAGACATCTTCCTGCTGAGCAAGCTTCGACTTCAGTTCCAGGAGTTCACGGTCCATGCTAGCGGCATTACGCATAGATGGGCTCTCGCCCTTGGCAAGATCCTCCAGTCGGTCACCGGCCTCAGTCAAGCGAGCCTCGAGCATCTTCTTCTCCTTGAACAGCATATCTCGTTCGGCCGTAACGTCGTCCACGGAAGTGCGCAGGCTCCTCACCTGCGACAAGAGCGACACGATCTTACTCTGGGCCTCGTTGTGGGCGTCCACCGCTTCATCACGGGATGTCGTGACATCTTGGAGCGAGATGTCCATGCGCGCCTTCTCCTTGGCCCAGGTTGAGCTGTTAAGCACTTCATTGTCCCATTTGCTGCGGAGATCCTCCAGTTCTTCGCGGAGACGCGAGGTCTCACCACGGGAATTGAGGACCTTCTCACGCTCCATCTCCAGCTCGTTGTTCAAGGTCGAGAACTCCCGCTGATACTTCTGTCTGGTTTGCTCCATAGACGTTTCCTTGTCTTCAATGTCAATCGCCCGCTGATTCCGGTAATCTTCAAGCTCATTCTGCAGGCGTTGCTTTGTCTGAAGTGCGGCCTGAAGCTCAGCCGTTTGGTCTTCCATTGTCGCCTCCAAGGTTTGCGTTTGGCGTTGCAAATCTTCCACGAGGGAGTCCATCTGCTTCCTCTCAGCCATGATCTGAGCACATGTGTCTCCGGCCTCCCGGGCCTGGGACTTCGAGAACTGTTCCGCGCGAGAGGCCTTCAAAACAGCAATCTCTGCTTGCTCGACTTTACTGAAATAGTCATCTGCACGGCTCTTGTATAAGCTCATGCTTGACTCGAGATCGGCGGACTTGGACAACTCCGCATCCAACCGAATTTGTAAGTCAGAGAATTCCTGGAGAAGCTGGTTTCTGCTGGCAGCGTCTTGGTCCTTAGCGGCCTGTAGTTCCTGGGTCTCCGAGCGTGCATCACGAAGTTCGACCTCCATTGCAGCCTTAGAACGCTTGAGCCTCTCAGAAAGGCCCTTCACTTCGCCAAATTCGGCCATGGTTTCATTGTGGACCTTGAGCAGCGATCTCCTTGACTGTTCCTGCGAATTGATGAGATCAAACAGTTCTTCATGCGACTTGGCCTGGACATCACGCAATGACAGGTCGCCCGACCTGATGCTACGCTCGAGGGACGAGACCTTCTTGGCAGAATCATCAAGTTGGTCATGCAGACGACCGTTCTCACGCTCCAACAAATGCACCCGCCTGATTGAAGGGCTTTCGTCTTGCCACAGGTCACGAGCATGGCTCGACTGCTCGACTCGGCCCTGGAGATGCTTGTTGTGCATTTCGCTCATCTGCAATTTGTTTTGCAATTCCTCAATCTCAGTTGCCATATCCATCCGTTTCTGGATACCGACAGAGTCAACCGTCTTGTCGGAGCGAGCTGAGTCGTTGGCGGCATCGTTGAAATTCACTCTTCTGTTGGGTGTCGTTGGGTTGGAGAACTTCTTCAAAGCACTATTGTCTGAGTTCTTTCTCAAATGCGTCGGTGTACGGTTTCCAGCCACCTGGTTCTGGTCGATTTCCTCCAGTAAAGCACGCTTGGACGAGGAATAGCGGGCGTCGAGATCCTTCATTTCGTCGCCATGCCGTTGTCTCATCTCTCCAAGCTGACTCTCTGCGCGGCTATACTTCTCCTCGGTCACCTGTAATTTGCTTTGCATTGCGTCGAGCAATTGGGCAAGGTCAACCTTCTTCGACAGGTCAGGCTGAACCGCTTCCCACGATGTGGGAGCCTCATCAGCTGTTGGCTCAGTAACCTTGTGCAGAAGCATGAGTTTTCGGTGAAGGTCCTCAATTTCCTTGTTCGCATTATCAAGGGAGCTCTGCATTTGTCGAGTGTTGGCCTGGGCCTGAGTCCGCAACTGCCTCTCAGTCTCCAGGGTCCTGTTGGCTTCGGCAAGCTGAAGACCAGCCGTAGAAGCGGTCTTTTCAGCATTTCTGCTATTCTTATGTTCCCTGTTGACCTCGTGATTCAGGTCTTCCAAGCTCAGCGACAGCTTTTCCTTTTGCTTCTCCAGGGAGGTGATTGTGACCTGCAGGTCTCCCAGCTGGTGGCCCAACTTCTTGTTCTCTTCTTCCGCCTTAGCCTTCTCCTTTTGGAGATTCGTTATGCGAACACGCTGGTTATCACTGGCTCGAGACGTCGATCTCGCAATGTCAAGGTTCTTCTGCTGAATCTTGGTCAGAAGAGATCTGTTATCATTCTCAGATGCTGTAAGTCTGCCCTTGAGCGTCACGAGCTCTCGTTCAAGGCGCTCTTTATGTTGATCATGACGAATACGGAAGTTATCTGATTCCGCAATTGCATTGGAAAGCTCTTGAATTCGAGTGGAGAGACGAGATCTTTCTGCTTCCCCTTCATCAAATTGCCGCGTCTTCTCCTCGAGCTCTTTGCGCAAGCTACCCAAGCGCTGATCAGCTTGCTTCATGATTTTGCGCTCAATCTCGGTCTCCGCAGCTAAGCGAGCGTTCTCGACATTGGTGAATCGATCCCGAAGCTTGATAAGCTCTGTTTGTAGATCCTTGCGCGATTGCTCAGCGGTGACTCGCGCTTCAGTAGCGCGGCGCAAAGTATCTTGCTGAATATACATTTCCTTCTCAATGGTGATCTTAGCATCATTCAGAGAGGTGTATTTGTCCCTCAACTCTGCGAGGTTGTGCTCGGCAAGCATCTGCACATCGTCGCGGGATTGTCGCTCGCGACTCAGCTCAGCCTGTGTGTGGAAAAGCTGGCTCTTGAGGTCCTGAGCTTGTTGCTCGAGAAGCTTCCTGCTCTCGCCAGCCTCTGCATCTTCAGAAATCTTTTCCTCTAGAAGCTTCTTGACGTCCTGGGCTTCCTTCTCCAACTGGTGCTTCCCGGACATCATAGCATCAGTCTCAGCCTGGAGCTCACGAAGACGCTTCTGCATGTTGTCATGGCGAGTAGAGAGAGAGCTCTTTTCGTTCAGCATGTGCCGCTTCTCCTCCTCGTGTTTGCGGACGTCGTTTTTCAAAACCGCCATTTCGCTCTCCTTGCGGCGGAGCATTTCCTCATAGCCGGTAGAGGTCGAGGAGAGATCTGAGATCTGCTGTCGAATAGACCAATTTTCATTGGTAAGTTCCTTGACACGCTTCTTCGACTGCTCGAGTTCTTTCGACGCGTTGGCGAACTTGATGTCAAGGTCTTGGTCTGTCTTCAGAAGCTTCGCTTCTAAATCGTGGAGCTTGCGGTCCTTGAGGCTCATCTGACTTTGCAGCATTTCAACACCCTGGCTGAGCTCGTCTAGTTGGCGTTCCTTCGCAGAAGAAGCGTGCTCGGCATCCGCCAATCGTTGTTCTAGGTCTTCCAAGTGTTTCTGCAGCTCATCTTTTTCGGCTTCGAAGCGCTCAATAATCTCGCCGGCTTGTTCGAGCTGGGTTATGCGAAGCTCAAGTTGGTCGTCTGCTCTCTTCTTTGCGTCGATAAGACCGTCAAGTTGGTCCTCGAGCTTTTCCTGGTCTGAAATAGCCCCGGCCAGCTTTTCGCTCAACTCTACCTCCCTAACCTGAAGTCGCTTGAAGATTTCTTCTTTGTCAAGAGCCAAGGCCCGTTCACTTTCCAAGACTTGCTGAATCTTTTGTATTTCGATCTCTGTGCGCCGCCGTTCCTCTTCGATTTTATGCCGGTCAGCAATATCCTGCTGCGCCTTGAGCTCAAGCTTCTCGATTTTCTCGTCTCGTCTCTTGACTTCATTTGCAGTACGAGTCTCTCCAAGCAGGGGCTTCATTCTGGAGAACAATCGCCACCACGGATTATCCTTCATGTCGAGGTACAGATGAAAGTTATGCTGGATAATCCGGGTTGCCTCGGCCCGGTAAAGCCGTTTGTTAGAGATACGACGCTGAATGAATCCTCGGGCAAGAGATTGGAAGCGACCCATGATGCTTCGGATCAGTTCATCGCGTTGTTCTTCCAGCTCTGCCAGCACACCAGCTCGAAAGAACACCTTGGTCCGTCCAACACGATACCAAGTTTTGTCGAGGCCAAGCTTCTCCAGCATGATTT
Organism: Aspergillus sp. MA 6038; assembly: GCA_003004525.2. NCBI lineage: Eukaryota > Fungi > Ascomycota > Eurotiomycetes > Eurotiales > Aspergillaceae > Aspergillus > Aspergillus sp. MA 6038. Next base: position 9,723 of record PQME02000075.1, on the reverse strand, counting down.
GAGTAGCGGCTTGTCCGTCAAGATACCCTTTTGGCATGTCTCGGCATAGGACCTCGTATCGTTGGCGGAATTCAGAGAAGGGGAGGCGATTGGGAAATCCTGTACGGGCAATTCGGATACCTTCAAGGACACCATTACAGCGCAGCTGGTCGAGCACGAGAGGGGCGTTCAGAAGCTTCGGGCGTTTCTTGTGGTTCGGTATAATACAGCGGACGAAATGAGGATGCGTTGAGTTTAGCTGCATCATAAGGCTGGATAATTGCTCCTTATGCCTCTGAGCCACCGTCCGAAACAACCCCTTCTTGACTCGGCTCTTGGGGTAGTCCGCTTCATCATCTCCATCTCCACAGTCCGCAAAGAGACTCGCGATGTGCCTGTCATTGGAACGCGCAAGCAAGCGGGTGACGTTGTCGTTCAGCGGATCCTTGTTCTTTTCAAGCCAGTCCTGGGTGTTGTACTCGACTTCCGCAGCGTAGTGCGTCAGAACGAAACCTTGGCTCAGACGGGAAGCGCGATATTTCGGAGTCTTGCGGTCCCATAATGAATGGAGCTTCTCAGTGAATGACTTGTCCGACGCTTTCGGCATCACACAATCTTCATCAAGGCAGGAGAAAATACCGATAGGGTTCGTTAGTTCGATCAGGTCGATTGTAGGCTGTAGGTCCTTGCCGAAGTCGATGAATTGCCATTCAATCTGTTCGCGCGCATACTCTTCTTGCTCCAAAACGAACATGTGGTGGTTGAAGAATTGCTGTAGCTTTTCGTTGGTGTAGTTGATACAGAGCTGCTCGAAACTGTTGTTCTCGAAAATCTCAAACCCGGCAATATCGAGTACACCAATAAACCACCTGTCCTCGCCGGCCATCGTGCTGCGATCCAGCTGGTTATTGATCCGTGCCACGAGATCGCCAAAACCTCGCTCGTAGATGCCCTTGGCCAAGGAATCTAGCGCTAACCGCACCTGTTCTGGAGTCTGAACTTTTTCAACCCACTCTCGGCCGGCCTTGACTTTGGGATGAAGCAAGCCTTTGACGAATTCGTCCGGCGGAATGCCGAGCAAGTAACATGCTCGTTCAATGCTGTTAAGGGTATCAGGGCCCAGGGCAGCTTGGTCAGCCCGTAAGCTCTCCTTCACAATCGTCACGTTTCCCAGATGGAGAACCGCAGCGACCGTCCGCAGGATGCACAATTGCTCTTCTCGCGAAAAGTTCATCACGTGGAACGCCTCAATCAAAGAATTCCACTCTTCCACATCAGAAACTCCCAAAATTGTGTCGTTGCCATCTCTGGTGTACGCAAAGTCTTCAATCCCCAGGTCGGACAGGAGCAGATTTTCCCGCAAGGCTCGATCTGCTCCCTGTAAGAGCTGGTAAAACACATGGTAATTCCGCTCGTTGACATTCGGTTTTATCACGCGAGATTTTTCTAGAAGATACCAATCAATCCAGGCGCCCGAAATCTGACCGGACCGCGAGAATTCGATTCGAATGAACTTTCCAAAACGCGATGAATTGTTGTTTCTGACGGTTTGTGCGTTACCGAAGGCTTCGAGGATTGGATTTGCGCGGAGTATTTGTTGCGAAAGCGCGGAGAAGTGTTTGGAGCCAGAGCGAGCGTATGGGGTATCAGTGGTAGCCACCGCAGCCAGATATTGGATGACCTTTTTGGTATTCTCAGTCTTTCCTGCACCTGACTCTCCTCTGTATTCTCATGTCAGCCAGTGCCGGAGAATTCACGAAGTGAGAACCTTACGTTACAAGAATGCTTTGGTTCTCGCCCTCTTCGACCAGGTTGCGGAATGCTTGGTCTGCCATGGCGAAGATGTGTGGTCTCGCCTCTTCCCGGCTCCGCCCTTTGTACATTTTCACATATTCGTTGGTGTAGATCGGTAACGGGCAGTACGGGTTCACGGTCACCAAGAATAGACCCGAATATGTCTAATAAAGTAACAAGTTAGCCGACGGTCTCAGCGTCACACATTTCGCGACAGGGGCACTCACATAGATGAGATCTGCTTGGTAACGAGTGTGCAGATTATGGACGACCGAAGCTTCGTTCAGGTGCGTAAGTTCTGCCATATCGTCCGCTTTGTCGAACTTGGCCGGATTGACCTTGTCGACTTGATGCGCATCCACTTCCCGCTGCTACAACAAATGTCAGTTGTGTAATACGCTATCAGTATAGCAAAAGAGCGTACCTCTCCATCGTCCGTCTGGGCTAGTAACCGTCCATTATCCCACTCCTCGAGTACCAACCCACGCACGAATGCCCTTTCAGGATCTCGTAGCCAGACGTACTTGTTGCCTGAAAAGTCATTTTCTCCTTCCAACCCCCGAATCTGATCTGCCCCGCGCTGCAGCTCCTCCGACTTGATGAATCCGGGCGCGAAAGTCCCTATAGTGACACTATTGCGCAGAGAATTCGATCTATCCCGGTCACCATGCGGTGAAAGAGCCGTTGGTGTTAGTTGCGTTACCGAGGCAGAATTCCGGAAGTGAGCCTTTGGCGCTTCAATCTTGCTCGGGGATCCTATAATTGCTGATTTGGGGCGCGGGGAACCATTCTGCGGTCCTGGCGATGTCGTTGGCGATGCCCTGCCAAATGGATTGGCGCGCTTTGGCGAGCTGTTTAACTGAGAAGGAAGCATAGCTATATGTGTGTTTCAATGGCGCATTATCCATGAATAAGCTCGGATCGTGCTGCAACCGGTATCATGAGACAGTCCAAAGGAAATCAACAATCTCGCAAACGAATCATGTAATCACCGTCTTGTCCAGCGTATGACTTTTCCAACAAATAAAAGTACCGAGTACAAAAGAACCAAGGCACAGGCCAAGCCAGGGCGTGGGGCAGAGGTGAAGTTGAAGAGAGAGACGACGACGACGACGACGATGTGCTGTTTGTTTACGCCCTGCGTTCCTCCGGTCGCCGCATTGTCGATCGCTCTCGCGCTAATCCCAAAGTGTGGGGGTTGGCATCACGTGCACACATGGCCGCGAAACCTGAACTTCCATCCGGCGTCTTCAGCGATTAACCCACTGCCGCACTACCACCCATCCCGGTTCGCCGTCGTTGCTTTTTCTTCTTCTTTTTTCAAGCTGGTTTCGCTTGGTACTCAGAGGGCTTTCACATGGTCATCGCTGCCTTCGCTAGTATTCTCTGTATAGAAAGGAAAAGGAAAGGTGCTTGGTTTTCTTGGCTATATGCGCTGTCCATTCGCATCCATCCCCTTTTGCCAGCTCGTTGGATTACTTTCAGATTCCTCGGCTTGGATGATGTGTGACGCCTAAACACGTCGTCGTCTTATGCCAGAACATCTTTGATTTACTAATTGCAGCAAATCTCCCTGGTTTACACTTGAATTGCGCGCCCGAGTCTCCTTTCGAGCATGTCCAACTATACATCCACGTCTTCGTTTGGTCCGTCTGGTTACGCGCAGCAGTGGCCACCCCCTGACTCTTCTCGGTCATCGATGCTTCCTCAGGATTTTCCTTTGCCTTCGGATTTTCCGGGTTCTCAGAATGAGTCCAACAATATGAACAGCTTTGATGCCAACTCGCGTCTTCCAGGTCTCGGACTTGGTGCACCCGGGCCACTACCGCCGCCGCCCTTTCCCTTTATGGGCCCGTTAACACCTTCGCAATTCCCACCTCCTTTTCCTCCTCTTCAAATGCCTCTCCTAGGCTATCCTCCGATGCCGATGCCGACTGCTCCAGTTCAGTACCAGCAAACCCCTCCGGTCACAAACGAAACTCACCGTCCAATCGGAGTGACAAGCGCGATGGGTCTGGAGGCGCATCCTTCGTCGAAATCGGCATCGCAATATGATCAAGAAGAAGGCGAGGTGACCGACGGGGAGCGCATGGCATCCGCGCGTTCCAACGGCCCAAAAAGTACCTTTAACACATACGCACCAACCGGGATTAATAATCACAAAGGCTCTAAAATAGAGACAGCAGTGCCAAATAGAAACGCAGAAAATGGGGACATGCGGCATTTTCATCGTTCGGATATGTCTTCAGCTAAAAATCTGGAGGCAACGGTTTCAGAAGCGGAGGAGGGCGAGGCTTCGTCGGCCTCCCGTGCTTCCTCCAGAGCCAGCGGATCCCGTATTTATCCCTTCGATTATCATTTCATAATCCAGTCTACTAATCCTCTGCAGCCTATAATCCGCCCGTGTCCGTTACCGCCGAGTCTCCGCTGCCTGGTCAGGGGTCAACGTCCAGCATAAACGAGCGATCGCAACGTTCGGGCCAGGATTCTGCTTCCCTGAGTGCACAAAATTCCCAAAGCCATCCGATTTCTCAGAAATCACCAGTCCAACTTCGTGTGCAGGCACAAGGAGCTCTTCTCAGTCTTGCGCCGCATAATATCCGCTACGAAGAGCTGGTTCGAGAGGGTATTAACCCAGTCGTACTTCGGCAGTTATATGAAGAAGTCGGAATTAAAGTGGCTACTCCGCGGCTTGGCGCGCCGGGGGATAATCTTGCTCAGGCAAGCACACCCAAACGGAAGGCACCTGTAGATCAGCTCCAACCAGGAACGGTTGAGCCTACGACATTTTCTGAAGAAGCGGGTCGCGCACAAAGAGAAGGGACAGAGGGACTGCCAACGGATAATCTTGGCGACACCAATCAGCAAAACATCCCTGCAGGACGTCCCCATTCTGCTCCCACCAAGCCAATGGAGAGGAAAGAGGTAATCGCGCGCATGCTTGCGGCCAAGGCTGCTAAAGCTTCTGGTTCGCCTCAGGAGGGCACTAGCAAAGAGTCGTCCGTGTTTCCCGCTTCTCAATCTCAAGACATGGACAACGTGCCAGCCGCAACTTCGATAGAGACCTCCACTAAAGAAAAGGAAGCACCTGCCAAGGAGAAAAACAGGGCACAAACAGAGTTGGCAAGAAAGCGAATCGAAGAGCTCAAGAAGCAGGGCTTAATGAGGAGCCAGCAGAAATCTCAGCCTGAATCTATCTCTCAGGAACAGTCCCAATCCGTCGGCACGTCGCCTCCAAACGTCCCTCTTACACGAATTCAACATCCATTGCCCGAGCGGCCCCCTGAGCCGGAAGCAACTTCTTCCCGTCTTCCGGGTTTGTATATGACGGGATCAAATCCAAATTCAGCCGCCGACCCTTGCGTCAATTCTCTTCATGGTCTGGCTCTCGATTCTACACCACAGCCCCGGGTAGCTCAGCGCAAACGCCCTCGTGCGTCTGATTTTGACGAGCCAAGTAATGTCTTGAAAGATTACGGTTCAGGGCCAGAGAATACTGCACCCGAACAAAGGCTTGTTATAGACATCAGCGATGATGAATTCTATGGAGACGATGAAAGCGACTACATGGATGTCGAGGCACCAGCATTCGGAAATACTTCCAGCGCCGAGCTCTCCGGGATTTCATCCTCCTTTGCCTCACAGAGTGCTCGAAGCGGCGATAAAGAACATCTCCGCAAAAAGGATATGGAGATACAGGCAATGCGTCGGAAGATTGCGGAGCTTGAGCAACGGAAGAAGGCCAAGCTAGCTGCCAACCATACCCAATCGCCTGGTGTTGTTGTCAACTCCGTGTCTTTACCTTTCGACGGGGATCCGGTCATCACAGATATTGAATCCAGCAACATCTCTCCAGCAGCGCCAGTGGTGACAAAAAGCTACAGTGTCGACGGCTTCGAATCTGCGCCTGCCACAGAGCGGATCGTGCAAGGAAAGGGCCTGGTCTCACCGCAGGATGACCGTACTACATTTTCGCCTGCAAAAGATCTCTCATCTATGGACTCAGCTCAGTTGGAGACGATGCGGTCCATGCTTTTTCGCAAAAGAGAAATTGAATCGGGTCTCCCCGACCTGGATGCCGAAATAGAGAATTCTGAATCCAAGTTGTCCGAACTGCAAAAAGACGAAGAGTCTTTACTACTCGATATTGCCCGGGGAAGACAAGGCCGTCAACAACTCATTAAAGAGCTGGAAGAATTAGGCTTCGAGCTCAATGGGCTCACGCTTGAGGAAATTGAAGCAGCTCAGCATAAGCTTGAAAGCGGAAAACCACCACCGCCTGTGGACCAAGGTATGTACATCATCTGCTATGCTGCGTTTACCTTGTTTTTGTTTTATGCCTTGATTCAGCTTCCAAGGTGTGAAAGGTCGCGAAGATTTCAACTTACACATCACACTTCCGCTTTTTTTTAGCGTCGACCTTTATATCAACTGCCAATCATGAAAACGATGTCTCAATGTCAGATATCATTGTCTCACCTGAAAAGCCCAATTTGACGCAACCGGGTCCTGCCGGGACAACAGCTCCGCCAGAGATCGCTGAGCGTGAGCCGAGCCCTCATCATACTGCGGAGAGCCGCAACGCTGTGGATCTTGAGGGGGGAGCTCCGCAACCTGACGCGTCAGATTCGGCAGACTCAGCAATGGATGAGTCCACGGACAGCTCCAGTACCGACTCCACTTCCGATAGTGAGGACTCGTCGCAAGCATCCGAGGAATCTGCGCCCGAAGAGCCAGAGCCTGCTGTGGATGAGCAAGCAGAAAACCGAACGAGCACAGAATACCACCCATGCATTCTGCCTTGGCATGAGCCCCAAATACCAGCGGAAGTTGGGACCGGTGGCCAAAGAGAAGACGGACGTCAGGTCTTACGTGCGTCTTCTGTCGCCTCGGAAGCGTATGAGCCTCCAGAGCCTGAGCCCGATTCCGGCTCTGTTGATTCTGAATACATCCCCGCTGGACCTAGCCATGAAGAGCCCGATATGACAGAACCTTTTCCAAATCAGCCTCAAACTGATAAGTCACTAACGGGGAACGTCCAGGAAATTGGTGCGGATTCAAGTGGTCGTGTGCAGGTTGGCCCTCTTGAAGATGACTCGAGAAATCTATGAGGCACGGGAGTACTGACATGGCTCCCAGAACGCGCCGGAAGCCCCTATCAATGAACATAAATTCTCGCCATACATAAGCCCGTTGCGATATTTCAAGTCCTTTCGCTATCACCCCAATTACTCTGATGCTACTTCGGACGGCTATCGTTCCCTAACATACAGTCACAACATTGATGCCATGAAATACCTTTGTTCTTTTGAGGCAGCAGGTGGTGTTTGTAATGACCGATCCTGTGAAGATCAACATTTTCGTGACATGACTCTAAGTGGTGCGTCGACAAACTCGAAAACATATGCAGCAGACACTTTTCACCTCAGCATTTGCATGACTCCCGTTTCCTGATATTTGCTTTCTCTTCTGCTCCCCTTCCTTTGCCATCAATCTTTGTTCCGAGTTCCTACTGCGGCCCCAATTACAGTTGTGTGTATGCTGACGCAGGTCCTAATAATGCTGACAGATGACAAGATCCTGGTACAGATGGGATCACTCCGGGAAGGCAGAACTCCGGAAGAGAAGGACCAGTACATTACTGGGCTCAAACAAATCATCAACGATATGCGACGTGACAAGGTGAAAGATTTCAACACAGTGGCGGCAGAGATTGTCGCCTACCGTAGACGTTTTCTTCAAGATCCATCGCGGGTCTTGCCTTTGTAACTGATCTGCTCGATGCCGATTTTGCCCTATCCTTTGTGGATGCATGCTTCTTACCACTTTCATAACAAAGGTGAGCCGTTGATACAGTCGCTCGGAGTCTCCGACTTGATACCAGCGACGCATAGCGTGACATGTGCCAACGGTCTTTCTTGATTATCGATACCTTCTGTGCTGGTCTCAGCACCATAAACGACCCTCATTTCTATTACTTTTCCTTTCGCTTTTTAATTTTCCTGACTACTTCGGGCGTTCAATGCGCGGACAAAGGGCGTTCTTGGTTCGACATTGCACATTAACAAGCACGGCATTTTCCTTTTGAGATCCGAAATGGATATGATATGGTTTTCTTTATTATCGACTTATGGCTACTTGGGATACGGTTGGAATAAGAGGAAGAGCAGAAACAAGTAAAGAGATGGATGGATTATAAAGAAAGAAAAGAAAAGAAAAGAAAAAGAGGTCAAGGACCGCCCAGCTTCCAGAGCTCAAGAGCTGGCACAGGTGGACCTTGAGCCGTTGTATGATTATAGCAGTCGGACGCAGCATAAGGGAGTGTACAGCACGGGATTTTCCATATAAGAGTACGTACATAGCCATAGTGATGATGAAATGTATCAACTTGTCTGTTTATTCACTTTCTCTTTTCCCGGTCATCCATGAAGATATCAACCAGGTATGACGTCGAACAAGAAGGCGCAGATGGCGGATGAACAATCGGATCGATAGTGCTATTTTCAATCGATCCTTCAACGTTTGGTGTTTCTAGCCAATCAACCCGCAGTTTGTTGGTTGGTCTCCGATATAGATATACTGAGACAAGAGGCAGTGTATAGAATCAATATCACGAACTGAACGTGACCGACGGCATGTTACATTTGATCACAAGAAACTACATACGATAATTTATTTTAGGCTCTCAACATCAAACGGCCAAAGTTGTACGGAGTATAATAATAGAAGTCGATAACCAACTAGTGGAAGTAATATTACTTGCCGGGCGCTTAAGATGGGGGACGCCGTAAGGCTGACTGCGAGTACCGACCAGTCGGTTACCACGAAAATAATATTATTGTTCTTATTATTCTTATAAGACTATTATATTGATAGTAATTAGGAAAGGTATGACCAGTGACCAAAATGGAAATCGGTCGAGAAGAAGGCCCTTATGTTTCAAGAATTAAAACAGGGCCAAAATAGGGCCAAAATAGGGCCAAAAGGAAGGGATGTACGGGGTACAGCCTACCTCTGCGCGTTTGTGTATACGATCAAATAGATCCAGAGAGAAGACTGGGAGTACTTTACAGAGCATCTGTATCAAAATGGGAGTCGCTGGAGTCGCTGGAGTCACCTGCGAAATGATAACCCAGGCCCAAAGTTCGATGGTGATTTGACCGGTGATAATTTGACTTGTCGGAGCTGGGTGCCTGTCCTGATAACTGATATCAGTTGTAGGAGGCACGATATCAGTGACTTGGCCTGTATTGTTTATCGGGGATAGATATGATCTCATCACGAGCGCTCTTGCCTGTCAGACACGACGCACCGCTATTTCTACTAGCGTTCAACAGCCACACCCGCCAAAACCGGCGGTGGGGATCGACGACCGGGAGGGGGGCAATAATAACGATAACAATAATAAATGAATCATATATGCATAGAACATGGATGTTGCAATGCGGCTGACTTGGCATGCAGAAGATACGAACTACTCTGTATACGGAAACTCACCACGGCACGACTACCGTGACAGGTGACGGAGCTCCCCGTCCTGAGGACATATTCCGGAGTACATACTGCGGGAATGCACATCTTGAGTCATGCGAGGCTCCTCGGTTACAGCGCAGGAACTCGTGAACAGAGCTTGAGCGGTACAACGATTCAGAGTGATTGCTGCCTGCGAGAATACAATGCATTGATCCTCCACCGGCTTAAGGCAGTTAGATATGCGCTATCCAGTGACGATGGACTGACTGCCAGGAGGCAAAGAGGTGACTACAATGGTTCTACAAGGATAGTGTGCAGACCGCTCCTAAAATTGTATGCAAAATTCATGCAGTCATCGTGAAATTATTATTGGCTACTAAGGTGTCACCGGCCCTGATTTTGTACATGATATGAAGCAGAGGCCCCGAAAAATTGCGAAGAGAACATAAGACCGGAAAAGTAATATCGAAAAAAAAA